>CAUYQV010037030.1:0-14691 GCA_963574575.1 Galagoides demidoff
TACACATGAACACACCAAGATGAGCTAAAAAGTCCACAGGATTAAGTATCGGCTTGACCACTGGATCACACAAAGTGGAAAGTGTTTGTGCATTCGAGAATATTTATTAATGCACAGGAACAGAGTTCATTATATGTGTTAATGTTCATAATACATTTAAAGGGCATATAGTACATGCTACTTACAATTAATAATAAATACATGATATTCTTTATTATAAATTTTGTACAGAAAAAAAGTGACTCTTATTAGATGCTTTTATTAATATTTTTTCCAAAATACTTCATCGATTGTAACAAATGTACCACCGTGGTGGGGAGAGTTGACAGTCAGGGGGGCTCTGAGTGGGTACAGGGGTGCTATGTGGGACGTCTCTGTCTCTTCTGCTCAATTTGCTGTGAATCTAAAAGTGCTCTAGAAAATAAAATCTATTTAAGACAACAAAACACTTGAACTATAGGCACACTATGGTTTTTCATTTATGAATGAATGTAATTACAATGGGAATGTTGGGTGGGATGTCAGATGGCTGTGAGGGTGGAGATGTGTCAGGACTGACCTGTCTGTGCTGCGTGTGACTTCTTTGCTGAATCGGATGGTAGTTTTCAGATACTAGAGGAGGATTTCCTTAATTTCTGTGCTGTTTACAATGTGATGGCTGCAGATATAACGCGCTTTTAAGTTTCAGCTGCATTACTAATACTTTTCTTTATTGTGAGTCTAGGCAGTCAGTGAAACATTACATCAAGCCCCAATTTCTCAGTTTGCCAATGTCCATGGTGAAACTGCTCCCATGACAGCCAGTTCCATGTTGCCGACGTGGCGTTGCAGAGAGAGCAGTCAGGAGAGAACACAATAGCTCACCATGCTTCCCGCCAGACACACAGCCCCAAGGGCGAGGTCAGGATAAGACGCAGCCCCGAGGGCCAGGTCCCGATGAGATGCAGCCAGGTGGGCGAGGTCACAATGAGACACAGCCCTGGGGGAGAGGTCACAATGAGACACAGCCCCGAGGGCGAGGTCAAGATAAGATGCAGCACAATATTTGGGAATTGAGTGTCCCAAGAATTTTTTATTTGCATTCCTTTTGCCTTAAGTATAATTTATTTGATTGTGACTTCTGTAATTTAATTTTTAATGGTGACTCTATGTAACAATGGCTCACCAAGTGCCTGGAAATGTAACCATCAGTTCTCATGAGCTGGCAGGAGCCATCGCCATCATGTTGGACTACGATTACCGCAAATCTCAGCCTAGCTGCGTGGAACTCACTGCAGCCCTCTGAGCCTCCTATTCTGACACTTGTTCTACAGACAAAAGAGGCTAATAGTTAAGGAGGGTGGGGACCTGCCGCTTTGGGGCTGCATGTGGCCTCCTGGGTCCTTGATTATGGCCTTTTGACTGAATCCCAATTTTACAGAACAAATCCTTTTAAAGAAAGGACCTCTGGATTTGGTTGAGGGGCTGTGCTTGGGGATCCCCACACCCTCTATTCACTTGCCCACAGACTCACCACCCTGGTGATGTCCATACAAACTATGTGTGAATCACTATTTTTTTCTTAAATATATTTTCTCCAATTTTTTTTCTTTTTTTTTTTTTTTTTGCAGTTTTTGGCTGGGGCTGAGTTTGAACCCATTACCTCTGGTATATGGGGCCGGTGCCCTACTCCTTGAGCCACAGGCGCTGCCCTGAATCACTATTACAAGATGATAATGAAACATTCATCTGTTTGTTCAGAGGTATGACGATATGTAACTTTTGCTCTGTGCAACATCATTTAAAACTTCCTATAATAGTTACGATGCTTTTAAATTCCTGAGCATAATGGCACCCAGACATTTCTACTTTAATCTCCTTAGCAACAAGAAGCATGAGTACCCACACACCACACGTGCACCGCACACACACACCACCCATATACACACAGTGCACACACACACCACGCATATACACACAGTGCACACACACACCACACACACTGCACACACACACCACACATATACACATATCACACACACTACACATATACACACACTATACCTATATACATGCTATACATATCACACACTGAACACACATACATCACACATTGCACACACACTACATACACCACACACACCACACATATACACACACTACACATACACACACCACTCTGTACACAAACAGACACACCACACACAACACACTACACACACATACACCACACACACCACATACACCACATGCACACTGCACACACAGCAAACACCACACACCGCAAACACCACACATACCACACATATTGCACACACACTACATACAGCACACATACCACATATATACACATACTACACAAACCACATATACACACAACACACACCACATATACACACAACACACTATACACATACACCACACACACCACATACACTGTACACACCATACACACCACATACACAGCACACACACTACATACCCACACACACACACCATACACACACCTCACAAACCACACCCCCATACACGCACCATACACACACCACACCACACCACACCACACCACACACACACATCAATACAGGAACACAAAGCACACACAGGTGAACAAACAAAGAAACTAGTGATTGACACTGTCTCCACGTGAGGAACTTGAGCAGAGAGGGAGGATGCCTTCAGACTGATGCCTGGGCGTGCTTGTCCCTAGGGAACGGGAATGTCCCTCCCAGCTGGACACTGTTTGTCATCCTTACTTTCCTTCAGAGGAAGTCAGCATGGTAAGCAGAGCAAGCACCTGGGAGCCTGGGGTCCCAGTGCTGCAGGCAGTTCTGGGGCTGAGTGTGCTCTCCTCCCTGAGAGAGGTGACACAGTCCAGGTAGCAGAAGGGACAGACCTTGAGACTAATTGCTCAGGACGTAGTGTCCTTCATTTCTGTTGAAAAGGAACCACTGCCAAAAATAATCCACCATGACGACTTAAAAGTCTCCAGGCAGCCTGCCATGTTCACACACATCCTACAGGCTGACGAGGGCATCCCAGGAAGCGCATAGGCAGGTTGCCGAGGTAAGAAGCCTCAGTCTCTCCTGCCTGTCACTGCCTCGACAGTGGGCATACCGTGACCTGGTTACCCCAGGCACTCACCTCTTGTGCCTTTGTGGAGCTGAGTGGTTTGCCAAGGAGGACGCACTGAACAAGCCTGGCATGCTGGAGATGCCCAGTACCCAGAAGTCCCTCTGTGTCCCCGGGGATGGCCAAAGTGGTCACACTTGCCAAACACTCTTTGTCCTTACTGACCTTCTCTCACCGATGTTTCTCCAGCAAGGACAACCCCCGCATTCAGTGGCGTTCCTGGCACCTGGCTCATGGCTCAGCATAGATCACTTCTGAAACAAGTCAGATCACAAATGATTTTTAAAAACATGTCCTAGGGGTATATTTGATTATATGAAATTATGTTAATCGTTTATTGATAAATATAAAAACCATTACTCAAAATTCTATGAAACCATAATTATTCAGCCAACTCCCTACTGTAGGGTATCGAAGTTGTTTGCATTTTTCACAGTTATGAATATGAATTTTATCTCCTCCTTATATGGACATTTGAATCTCCTGTTTGACATTTGTACACAGGTTTATAGATGCAGAATTTATGAACCACAGAATACACACATTATAAGGATTTTGATACCTGTTGTATAATTGGTGTTATGAGAGTTTTTGAAAAAATAATTTATAAATGTGTCCATTCATTAATTTCAACGTATTAAGCCGTCATCCCCTCTGATTTTTAAAGTTACGACCACTCTTACCGTGCACTAAATCATCACACCAGCTCTATCTTTATCCTTGCACTTTCCTCCATCATAACACACCATTTCTACCATTAGTAAAACACTCTTATAATTATTATAGTTTAATATGCTTTATAATGGTTAAGAAAAATATTCCTTATTATATTTCCATTTAAGTTATTTGTTTTCTAATGAACTATAGAGAAACTTTGGATTCTTTTATCCATTTGAAATTTTTCACCAGAGATACTTAAATTTATAAATTAATTTGGAAAGAAAAAGTATTGTTGTGGTACTTTGTGTCCTGTAAGGGAACATGGAATAGTCCCATTCAGTTGAGCTATTTTGTCTTTCTGGGTCAAGTTCAGTAGTTTTCTTGACAGAGGTTCTGCTCATCAGTTTCATTTAGACGTATTTTACACCTGTCAGTCTTATTTTCCACCTGTTATCATTTTTCCCATGGGAAACACCTCTCTTATATAATAATTTCTCTTACTATGGGTTTGGTGGCCATGAATTCTTTCACTTTTTCTTCATCTGACAAAAGACTTTTCCTCATGTGTATTTTAAAAAGAATAATTTTACTTGATACAGAATTTTCAGCTGGAGTTTATTTTCAGGACTTTAATGATGCCGTCCAGTTGTTTTCTGGATTTCTTGATTTCTTAAAACTCTGATGTCTTTTTTTTTTTGGCTGGGGCTTGGTGGTTACTAGCCCTGTTGGTATACGGGGCTTCGGTATATGGGGCTGGAGCCCTATTCCTTGAGCCACAGGTGCCACCCACCTCTGATGTATTTTTGAATTACTTTTTTTCTATAAGTAATGTGTTTTTTTCTGGGCATTCTTAAGACTTTCGACTCAGTCCTAGTCTTGGAGGTCTGACTGTGATGCCTTTCGGTCAGGCCATGCGTATTTCCCCACTGAGTGCTCCAGTGAGCCTCTCACATCTACGCGATTGTGGTTTCCATCAAATTTATAAAATTTCTGGCCATAATTCCTTCCAGTAATTTCCCTGTGCTGCCCCTCCCTCCTCCTCTCTTGCAGCTTGTCTGTCCTTCTCTCTGCTTTGTGTGGGTTGTCCCCATTGTCGGGTCCTAAGTCCACAGCCTTCCCTTCATGGCATCTAATCTGCTGCTAATCTCAGGGCCCTATTTTTTACTCACACGTTGTCACCTCCCTCCCTGGAAGACCTCTTTTGTTATTTTTTTCCTTTAATTATTTTATTATGGTAGATGTAAATATCAAGAAATCTAACATCTTAACCACTTTTAAGCATCCAGCACAGTACCATCCATTCCCAGAACGTTTTTTATTTCAGCACTCTGAGCCCACCAAGCCACAATTCCTCCTGCCCTCAGCCCCGGTAACCACAGTCTCACCTTGTGTTTCTATGAATCTGGTTACTGTGGATACATCGTATGAGCATAATTATGCAGTATTTGTTCATCTGTGTCTGATTTATTTCATTTAGCAAAATGCCTTTAATTATTCATCCACATGTGGCACGTGCCAGAATTCCCTTCCTTTAAAGCTGGGTAACATCCTGACCTACGAATGGGCTTTTTCTTTAGCCATTCTTATACTGATGGACCCTGGGGTTGCTTCCACCTTTCAGGTTTTGTAGCACTACTGATGCGTGAGTGAAAAAATATGTTTAGTTTTCTACTTTAGTTCTTTAAGGTATATGTTACATCCAGAAGTGGAGCGCCTGGTGATCCTGTCTCCCTTCTTGAGGAGCCCCACTCTCCACAGTGGCAGCACCATGTTCCAGTCTCACCAGGAATGCATGAGACCGAATGAATTCAGAACGAGACTGAATTCATATTCAGTTTCTCCACGTCCTTGCTGATACTTGTTATTTTGTTTAAATTATGGCACTGCTAGTAAGCATCAGGTAGTATCTCCACGTAATTTTGATGTCATGTCTGTAAACATTAATGATGTTGAACATCTCTTTACTGAGAACAAGAAGAGAGTCATTTTTGTCTTCTTCAGAGAAATGTCCATTGAAGTCCTTCGCTTATTTTATAATTGGGTTCTTTCTTTTTTGTTATTGAGATGTAAATTTCTTTACGTATTATAGAAATTAATCCCATATAAGATATGTGATTTGGAAAGATTTTATGTATATTTTTTATAAAATATATAAGAAGTTGCCTTTTCATTTTTTTTTTTTTTTTGAGACAGAGTCTCAAGCTGTTGGCCTGGGTAGAGTGCCCTGGGGTCACAGCTCACAACAACCTAAAACTCCTGGGCTTAAACGATTCTCTTGCCTCAGCCTCCCAAGTAGCTGGGACTATAGTTGTTTTAGCCAGCCAGGTTTGAACCTGCCAGCCTCAGTGTATGTGGTTGGCACCCTACCCACTGAGCTATGGGCACCTCCTGCCTTTTCATTCTGTTCATGGTGATCTCTGATGCACAAATGATCAGTCTTATGATTCATATTTTTATCATTATGTATAACATTTATTAATAGCTGTTTTAATGTATGTTTCTGCTAATGTGTTATTTCTTGTTCTGTTTTTATTAACTTGTTTTTCTCTTGGATTTCCTTAATAATGTTTAGCTTTTCTACTGGTAATGGTTGACTAGCTGTTAGACAGTGTGACTACCAAATTGCTGAAACTTTGTCTTTTGTTTTCTTTCTTTGTTAAAGTTTGATAGATGGTTAAGATTTTCTAAAATCGGTTGACCCCCTCAAGCTTGTTTTAAGTTTTATTATGGTGGGCAGAACAGCCTTTACTCTAGGTCTAATTTAGCCAGACTAGAGGAAGGGTATGACCCTTCTTGTGTCTCCACTGATGGAGCCATTGGTTCCATGAGGTCCGTGTCCCCAGGCTGAATACAAGTTAGATTTCTCCTCTCCCTCTGCGCTGGGGACAGCTTAACTCACAGCCACCAGGCAGTTGTTTGTTCTTTGTCTCCTGGATTTTCCACCTGGATATGTGAAGACAATGTTTACCCAAAGACATAAAGGGATCCCTGTGCATATCTCTGGATTGTCCCCGGAATTGTCCTCTCCTCTGCGACTGTGTCTCCACCCCCCGACCAGACCATGGAGCTCTGTGCGCTTAGCTCACAAGTGCACTGTGCGTTCAGGATCCTAGCCCTGCACTGCAGCCTCCGAGGCACCCTCAGGCAGGGATCCATGGCAACACAATGTGTGTGTGACACTTTGGAGTGTACCGATGTGCCTCTCTGTGACAGCTTCACGGAGTGGGAGACTGTACAAAAATATACATCGTTAACCTGACTTGAGTGTTCACTCCTGCCCAGACACAGCCTCAGTGCTTTCCACTAACAAGCACCCTGGGAGCTGGTGCTGCTGGGACCAGGAAGGCACAGGCAGGAGACGGCCCCTCCCACCCCCCACAGGTGTGAAGCCTGGAGTCACCTTCCTTCTGACCTACAGAACAGTAAAGGAACCATAAAGGATAAATAGGGAGAAGATTCCCCAGACCCCCCTCCCCTGCCTCCAGGACCCAGAGACACACTCTGCAGATGGAGCAAGAAAGTACAGGGATAGGGAATAGCAGCAGCACAAGGACGAGGAAAGAACAGAAAGGATTAAAAAATCAGCCGCCCTGTGGGTTCTGTCTTGGGTTGTACACGTGACTTTTTGACAGAAGGGTTTTGCAGCTAAGATATCTTTGAATCTGAGATTTTAGCCTGAGATTCCTATCTTACAAAGAACAATGACCCCCTGTTCGCATGTGGCGAGTCTGAAGCCAAGCTGGGGGCCCTTCCAGCCTGGCCCAGGGCAGTGCCACAAGCCTGGTTCTGAGCAAGACAAACGGGGCTGCGCTCTCCAGAGTAGAATTGTTGATTGCCTGTCCCTGCCTCTCCTTGCAGCCCCGCTTGACTTAGAGCTCACTTAAGACTTTACGGCCTCTAGTTTTGCTGCACTCCATCTTCCGTCCTTGCACACAAACTAAAATCAAGGACAAAAACATAACCCCTGAGGAAGAGCCCACAGGAACACAGCTTAGTAAGCACAGCACGGCCGCTGAACCCCGGGGAGCAGCGAGGGAGAACAGGTTGACCTTGTCCGTTGCTCTTTCAGGAAAATCCCAGCTGCAAGAGCCTCAATCTGTCTTGGAGAAGCAGCTGGAGGCTGTCTTTGTTTGGGGTAAAGCAGGTCCCTGAAAGTTCATAGTCGAGGACAGGCTCCATGTTGCTGGGGATGGGGGTGGGGGTGGGGGAGCATTCCTGGAGTCTTCTGCTGGGCTTGGAGAGACATAACAGAGACAGCTCAGCTGAATACTGTCTGGTAGGCTGAGAAAATTCTCAGTAGTGGGGACTTAGGCAGGGAAGTCTGGCTCCTTGGTCAGGTGTATCTTAACATCCAGGCATAGGGGCGGATGCAATCACAGCCTCTCAACCCACTGGCTTAAGAATATTCTCTTGCAAAACATCACCACCCTAGAGGATTCTCTCCCAAGGGGGCATCTGTGCACCAGCAGGTGCATACACATTCCTGGGCACTTATACTCACACACTTGGATGTACGTGCACAGAATTACACATACATGCACACATTTCCAGTCAAAGGTTTCTGCAGTTTGAAATGATAGCTGCCTAGACATCCTGGATGCAGAGTGAACCCAATCTGTAACTGTCCCTGAAACAAAGACTGACTGTACACGCTTTGGTGCATTCTGTGGGAATTCCCACTTGCTGTGAGGCTGATGAAGCCATATTTAAAAACGCCTGTTATGCTCCCTTTAAAAGCGTCAGGCAAAATGGTATCCCTGCAGCAGCAGCACGAGCGGCTTCAGAACGCTGAAGTCGGTTATCTACCCTCTAGAGAAGAGGGCATCTTCTCTGTTGCGGCATTGCTGCTCTTTTGGTGGCTACCAGGCAATCCTGTCCCGCACTCAGCCCCGCCCCCTGCCCTCTCGGCTGTGTCACTGGGCGCTGTCAGTCTGCCTGGAAGGACAGCAACCAGGAGCGGGCGCAGGCTGGGGGCAGCGCACTGCATGCTGGGAATTGTAGTCCATGTCCGCCATATCGGACCGGCGCGGCCTTGGTGCAGTGTATGCTGGGGGTTGTAGTTCATGTCCTTTCTCCCAGGCAGCGGCGCCCTTTGTGCAACGCATGCTGGGTATTGTAGTGCATGCCCTCAACCCGGGTCAGGAGCCGCTCTGGTGCACTGCGTGCTGGGGTTTGCAGAGCGCCAAGGGCACCGTCTTTCATCGAGTCTTGGTAAATCCCCTGGGTTGGGCGATGTCCTTTCAGTTCCCCAGAGCTGTGTAAATTGGAGTTGAGCCCAAGGCCTCCTACATCACCCTGTTTTGTGGGAAGCTAACCTTATCGAGGTTCGTTTACGTAACTGTGCAGCAGTTGGCCCGCACCACTCAGACAACTGAGTTCTCTCTGAGGAAGAATTAACCAAAAATAAAAAATTTACAGAAAGAAAAATAAAAAAAGAAAAGAATGATCATGGAACTTAAGAAAATGTGTCAGTGAACACAGAAAAGAGTTCATCAGAAGTCAGAGACGCAGAGGACCAGCAACCCCCTGAAAATTTCGTTCTGAACCTAAAACAAAGACATTTTGGGTACTGTTTCTCTTTCCTTTTTAAATAATTTAATTCATTTGAAACTAAAATTTTCATTTTTAATTGACAAATAAAAATTGTATATATTTATGGTCTGAAAAATGATGCTTTGACATGCATATACATTTTGGGAGTGAAAGGTTATGGACCCAAGGATAAAATCATTCCGAGACACAGACGAAAGGAAAACGGAGAGCTAATTCATGCGATTGAAGTGGCTTTTATTCCAGTGCAGGTGGGGTGACATTCCTCACTACGGAGAAATTCACACCTGGGCTATGGCGGCAGAGATTTAAAAGCCAGGATTGATGGCATTCCTATTTCCTGGGAGGGACACGAGTCTGACCCCTTCTGAGCAGGACAAGTTTATTTGGGCAGGTGCACTTAATTCTATCAGGGAGGACTAACTGACATATATCTGTTATTTCAAATACTCTCTCTGTGTGTGTTTGTGTTGAGGAAATTTAAAATATACTCTCTTAGCAATTGTCAAGTATACAGCACACCATGTTGTACAATATAACTCTGGAATTTTTTCCTCCTGTCTGACACACTTCACTATACTTTGATTGACATCTCTGTAAGCCCTCTTCCCCCAGCCCTTAGTAACCACCAGTCTCCCTTGGTTTCTGTGAGTTCCACTTTATTTTAATTTTGCATGTAAGTGAGTCTTGTACTGTTTGTCTGTTTCTGGTTTATTTCACTTATTTCAATACCCTCCAGGTTCATCCGTGTTGTCACAACTGACAGCATTGCCTCATGTCATAAGGATAATATTATTCCATTGTGTATATATGCCACATTTTATTTATCTATCTGTTGATATACATTTGGGTTGATTCCACATTTCTTCAATATTACAATGAACATTAGACTACAGATACCTATCTGACATGCCAATTTTATTTTTTTTTAGGGGAAATATATAGGCAGAAGTTGAATCGCTGGATCATATGGTAGTTCTGTTTCTACTTTTCTGAGTAATCTCCATACTGTGTTTCATAATGGCCCTATTAATTTACATTCTCAACAATAATGCGCAAGGATTCCCTTTTCTCCGTATCTTCTCATTTGCATGTTATTATTTGTCTTTTGTTAACAGGCATCATAACAGGTGAAAGTGAAATTTCATGGTGGTTTTCATTTGCATTTCCCTGAAGATCAGTGATGTTGAGCATTTTCTCACACACCTGTTGGCCATTCATACTCTTCTCTTGATAAGTAGCTCTTCATGTCCTTTGCCTTTTTTTCATTGAGCTATTTCCTTTGAGTTCCGTATTAATTTCTGATCAGATGCATGGTTCCAAAACTCTTTTCTCCCATTATATAGATTGTCTGTTCCCTTGTTGTTGCCTATGCTGTGCAGAAACTTTGTCATTTAATGTAAATTCATTTATCTGCTTTTTCTTTTGTTGACAAAGCTTTTGGGATCACATCCAAAAGATCTTCATCCAGACCAATGTCAAGAAGTTTTTTCCCCTATCTTGTTTTTTAGTAGTTTTGCAGTTTGGGGTCTTATGTATAAAACTTTAGAATTTAGAATCATTTAGAATTGATTTACATATATATAGGTTGAGATATATTCTTCTAAATGTGAATATCCAGTTTTCCTACAACCATTTATTGAGACTCTTCTTCCCCTGGTGAGTGTTCTTGGTATCTTTTCAAAGATACATTGACCATAAATGTATAGACTTATATCTGGACTCTCTATTCTGTCCTATTGGTCATTGTGTCTGTTTGTGTGTCAATACTATATTCTTTTGATTATTATAGCTTTGTGGTAGATTTTGAGATCATATTTTTTGTTCTCAAACGGTTTTGATGATTAGAAGTTTTCAGTGGTTCCATGTGAATTTTAGGATTGTTGTTTTTCTGTTTCTATAATAAAAAAAGGCATTGAAATTTTTTGCCCTGAATCTACAGATCATGCTAAGTAGTATGGGCATCTTAGCATTATTAATTCTTCAAATCATGAGCACAAGATATATTTCCATTCATTTGTGTCTTGTTCAATTTCTTTTTATCAATCTTTTGTAGTTTTCAGTGTATAGATATTTCATTTCCTTGGCTAAATTTACTGATAACACCCCTTTGACAGTTTTGGATAGATCCTCCAAGAAGAAACTAAACAAAGAAATATTAGACTGAGACCTGACCCCACAATAAATTGACTTTGCAGCCCTCTACAGAACATTTCATCCTAATAAAATTGAACATACATTCTTCTCATCAGCCCAGGGATCATACTCAAAAATAGATCATGTCCTAGGACACAAGAACCTTAGCAAATTATTCCTTGTATCTTATTGAACCACCATGGAATAAAAGTTGAACTTGACAGCAACAGGAATCGTCATACTCAAAGTCATGGAAACTAAATAATCTTAGGCTGAATAATAGCTGGGTCAAAGATGAGATTAAGAAGGAAATCACCAAATTTTTGGAAGAAAGTGCTAATGAAGAGACAAATTATCAAAACCTGTAGGATACTTCAAAAGCAGTCCTAAGAGGGAAATTTATTGCATTCAAAGCCTTCATCAAGAAAACAGAAAGTGAAGAAGCCAACAACTTAATGGATCATCCCAAGCAACTGGAAAAGGAAAAACATTCCAACCCCAAATATAGCAGAAGAAAAGAAATAACCAAAATTAGGGCAGAATTAAATGAAATTGAAAGTAGAAGAATCATTCAGAAGATCAAGAAAACAAAACTTGGTTTTTTAAAAAGATTAACAAAATTGATAAACCTTTGGCCAACATAATCAGAAACAGAAAAGTAAAATCTCTAATATTGTCTATCAGAAACTATAAAGGAGAAATAAAAACAGACACTTCAGAAATTCAAAAAATCCTCAATAATTACTACAAAAATCTCTATTCTCAGAAATCTTCAGAAATCTGAAAGAAATGGACAAATACCTAGAAGCACGCTACCTTCCTAGGTTCAACCAAAAAAAAATTAGAAATCTTGAACAGCCCTATATCAATCACTGAAATACCATCAACAATATGAAATCTCCCAAAAAGGAAAAGTCTGGAACCAGATGGCTTCACATCCAAATTCTATCAAACCTTTCAAGAGGAACTAGTACCTATATTATACAAAGTTTTCCAATGCATAGAAAAAGAAGGAATACTTCCCAATGTATTTTATGAAGCAAATATCAGCCTGATACCCCAAACAGGAGAGGATCCAACAAAGGAAGAAAATTATAGACCAATATCACTAATGAATATTGATGCAAAAATCTGCAATAAGACCTTAGCAAACAGAATTCAACAACACATCAAAAAAATTATACACCATAATCAAGTTGGTTTTATTCCAGGGTTGGTTCAACATATCCAAATATATAAATATAACACATTACATCAATGAAATAAAAAACAAAGACCATATGATTTTCTCAATTGATGCAGAAAAAACCTTTAATAATATCCAGCATCCTTTCATGATCAGAGTGCTTCAGAAAATAGGCATAGAAGGGAAATTTCTTAAACTGATAGAGGCTATCTACAGAAAACCCACAGCCAAAATCATGTTGAATGGCGTAAAATTGAAAACATTTCCACTCAAATCAAGAATGAGACAAGGATGCCCACTTTCTCCATTGCTATTCAACATCGTAATGGAAGTCTTAGCCATTGCAATCAGGCAAGATAAGGCAATCAAAGGTATCCAAAAAGGGTCGAAGGAGATCAAATTCTCACTCTTTGCTGATGATATGATCCTATACCTGGAAAATCCCAGGGACTCAACTTCAAAACTCTTGGAAGTAACTAAGGAATACAGCAGCATGTCAGGATACAAAGTCAACACTTAACAAGTCAGTAGCTTTTGTATATGCCAAAAATAGTCAAGCTGAAAAAACAGTCAAGGACTGTATTCCTTTTACAATAATGCCAAAGTAGATGAAATATCTGGGAATTTACCTAACAAATGACGTGAAAGACCTCTATAAAGTGAACTATGAATCTCTGAGAAAAGAAATAGCTGAAGATGTTAATAAATGGAGAAACATACCATGCTCATGGCTGGGAAGAATCAACATTGCTAAAATGTCCATACTACCCAAAGCAATCTACAGATTTAATGCAGTCCCTATTAAACCACCACTTTAAAGAACTTGAAAAAATAGTACTTCATTTTATATGGAATCAGAAAAAACCTCTAATAGCAAATACATTACTCAGAAATAAGAATAAATCAGGAGGTATTATGTTACTAGACTTCAGGCTATACTATAAATTGATAGTAATCAAAACAGCATGGTACTGGCACAAAATAGAGCAGTAGATTTATGGAACAGAATAAAGAACCAAGAGATGAACCCAGCTACTTATCATCATTACACCTTTGACAAGCCTATCAAAAATATCCGGTGGGGGAAAGAATCCCTATTTAATAAATGGTGTTGGGTGAACTGGCTGGCAACCTGTAGAAGACTGAAACTGGACCCCAACCTTTCACCATTGACAAAACTTGATTCTCACTGGATAAAAGGTTTAAATTTAAGACCTGAAACTATGATAATACTAGAAAAGAGTGTGGGAAAAGCACTTGAAGAAATCATCCTGAGAGATATTTTATGAGGAAGACCCCCTGGGCAATTAAGGCAATACCAAAAATACATTACTGGGATCTGATCAAACTAAAAATCTTTTACACAGCCAAGAGCACAGTAAGTAAAGCAAACAGACAACCTTCAGAATGGGAGAAGATTTTTTCAGTTTATGCTTCTGACAAGGTCTGATAACTAGAATCTACAGAGAACTCTAATCAATAAGAAAAGAACAAATAACCCCATTTCTATGTGGGCATGAGACTTGAACAGAAACTTCTCTGATGAAGACAGGGGCATGTCCTACAAAGACATGAAAAAAATGCTCATAATCCTTAATCATCAGAGAAATGCAAATCAAAACAATTTTGAGATACCTAACTCCAGTAAGATTAGACCACATTACAAAATCCCAAAACTACAGATTTTGGCATGTATGCAGAGAGAAGAGACTGCTTCTACACTGCTAGTGGGAATGCCAGCTAATACCACTTTTTCGTAAAGAAGTTTGGAGAACACTAAAGGAACTAAAAGTGGACCTACCAATCAATCCTGCAATTCCTCTACTAGATATGTACCAAGATGATCAAAAATTATTTTATAACAAAGACATTGCACCTGAATGTTTATTGCAGCCCAATTAATAATAGTCAAGACATGGAAACAGCCCAAGTGCCCTTCGATCTACTAATGGATTAACAAATTATGGTATACGAACACCATGGAATACTATAAAAGCAGCCATAAAAAAGATGGAGACTTTACATCTTTTATGTGAACTTAGACGGAG
>CAUYQV010037032.1:0-12012 GCA_963574575.1 Galagoides demidoff
GACAGAGCCTCAAGCTATCCACCTGGGTAGAGTGCTATGGCATCACAGCTCACAGCAACCTCCAACTCCTGGGCTCAAGCGAGTCTCCTGCCTCTGCCTCCCAAGTAGCTGGGACCACAGGCGCCCGCCACAATGCCTGGCCATTTTTTGGTTGCAGCCGTCATTGTTGTTTGTCGGGCCCGGGCTGGGGATTCGAACCCGCCACCTTAGGTGTACATGGCTGGCGCCTTAGCCGATTGAGCCACAGGCGCTGAGCCGGAACATAGGTTTTGACTGGTCAGCCCTGACCCTGGTTCCTTCACCATCCCTGTGATTTTTCTTTTCTTTCTTTTTCTGGGACAGAGTTTCATTCTGTTCCCCAGACTAGAGGGCCTTGGTATCAGTGTAGTTCATAGCAACCTCAAACTCCTGGGCTTAAGCGATCATCTTGACTCAGCCTCCCAAGTAGCTAGGACTACAGGGTCCTACTATAATGCCTGGTTAATTTTTCTATTTTATGTATTGATTGATTGATTTATGAGACAGTTTCATTCTGTTGCCCTGGGCAGAGTGCTGTGGCTTCATAGTTTACAGCAACCTCAAACTTTTGGGTTTAAGCAATCCTCTTGCCTCAGCCTCCTGAGTAGCTGGGACTACAGGTGGCCACAATGGCCAGCTAATTGTTCTATTTTCAGTAGAGGTGGGGTCCTGCTCTTGATCAGACTGATCTCAAACTCCTGAGCTCAAGCAATCCACCCACCTCGGCCTCCCAAAGTGCTAAGATAGGTGTGAGCCACTGCTCTGGACCAGCCCTGTGATTTTTGGTGCATGCAGTTTTGCAGAACATGAGGCTATTGTGGAACATATGCATCGTCCTACAACAGACAATCCTATACTTAACTGTGCGGAATTAGATTTTTGGAGTGCTGAGAGTTTCACTTTGTATTTCATTTCCCTTGGTATTGTCAAGGTGATTCTAAGACCTAACCTCAAATCTGCAATGTAATGACAGAAGACTCTAACTTAGGGTTTGCCTAACATACTTGAGAGCATTATAAAAAACAATTATAAAATATTAACACAACTCTGAGGGAAACCAGGAGGTATATTGTACACCTGGATTACAACAGATGGCAAAGATAAAACTGTCTCAAAGATGAAAGAATTGGCCAGGTGCAGTGTCTCGTGCCTGTAATATTAGCACTCTGGAAGGCTAAGGCAGGAGGATCCCTTGATCTCAGGATTTTAAGACCCACCTGAGCAAGAGCAAAACCCCATCTCTACTAAAAACATAGTGTGAGTGTGGCAGACACCTCTAATCTCAGCTACTCAGGAGACTGAGGCAGGGCAATCACTAGAGTCCAGGAGTCTGAGGTTGCTTTGAGCTAAGCTAACACCATAGCACTGTAGCTGGGCAACAGAGTAAAACTGCCTCAAAAATAAATAAATAATGACAAAAGAATTACTGTTGCAAGAAATTGTCATAATTTTACTCATGTCATAGACATTTACTGAAACATAAAGGCAAGGTAGATGCCGGATGCCATGGCTCATGCCTGTAATCCCAGCACTTTGGGAGGTCAAGGTGGGTGGATTGCTTGCTGTCTGTAGTTTTACACCAGCCTTAGAAACAACGGAAACCCTGCCTCTACTAAAAGAAAGGAAAGGAGAGAGAGAGACGGAAGGAAGGAAGGAAGGAAGAGAGAAATTTAGCTGGGTGTGGTAGTATATTCCTGTAGTCCCAGCTACTTGGGAGGCTGAGGCAGAAGGATTGCTTGATCCTAAGACTTCAAGGCTGCAGTAAACTATGGTCATGCCTTTGCACTCTTCTAGCCTGGTCAACAGAGTGAGATACTTTCTGTTAAAAAAAATAAAATAAAAAGGACAAGGTACATAGTACAGAATAGCATTTATCAGATTGAAGACACACAGAAGTACACCAAGTAATTGGTACTCTGCTGCCCACATATGCCATATCCAGAGCAATCTCTCAGGGGGCTCTCTGGCATCATGTAGCCAGTGCTGTTATACTTGGTTCCATAATTAGAGGGTTCTTATGTTTGGGTTATTGCTTTGCTGCTGTCATCTTGAAAATGTTATTGAAATTTGAACAAGGAGTGATTTTTTTTTTTTTTTTGAGACAGGGCTGTTACCTGGGCTAGAGTACACTGGTGTCATCTTAGCTCACTGCAACCTCAAACTTCTGGGCTCCAGCAATCCTCCAGCCTCAGCCTCCTGAGTAGCTGGGAGTACAGGTTCACACTACCACGCCAGACTAATTATTTGATTAAAATGTTTATTGGTCCAGGTGCAGTTGGTCATGCCTGTAATTCTAGCACTCTGGGAGGCCAAGGCTGATGGATTTCTTGAATTCAGGAGTTAGAGGCCAGTCTGAGCAAGAACAAGATCCTGTCTCTACCAAAAATGGAAAAAACAGCTGGCCATGGTGGCAGGCACCTGCAATCCTAGCTCCTCAGGAGGCTGAGGCAAGAGGATCACTTGAGCCCAAGAGTTTGAGGTTGAGGTTGCTGTGAGCTGTGATGCCAGGGCACTCTACTTAGGGCAACTGAGTGAGACTCTGTCTCCAAAAAAAAAAGTTTTTTTGTAAAGATGTCTCGCTTCATTGCCCATGCTGATCTCAAACCCTTAGCCTCAAGAAATCCTCTCACTTTGGCCTCCCAAAGTGCTGGGATTATAGGCATAAGCCACCACACCCAGCCAAACTCAGGATTCTTACAATCCCTTCTTAGGTTGGATAATTTGTTAGAATTGCTCACAGAACTCAAGAAGACAATTTACTTACTGTCGCTGGTTTACCATAAAGGATAAAATTCAAGAACAGCCAAATGGAAGAGATGCATAGGGCAAGGTATAAAGAAGGGGACACGGAACTTCCATACCCTCTCTGGGCTCACCGACTTCCCATCACCTCCATATGTTTACCCAGCGTAAGGAAGCTCTCCCATCTGGTCATGCCTCCTATTGGCAGAATTCAACTAGAAGACACAGGACAAGGGACCCCACTGATAACAGGCCATACAGGTCAGTCTCTGGGCCCAGAGCTGGGTGTAGAAGGATAGAGAGAGGATTTCTAGTGACTAATGGAAAATAGCAGCTACACACTCACACACTGTCCCTGTTTGGCTTCTAACATTTGGTCCATGTTCGAAGGATTACTATAGAATCCTTTCATATATGGAAAATAGACTGACTCGTAATGATTATCGTTTCTTGTCATTTGACAGCAATATGCTTTTAGGAAAGATTGTGCTATATCAGGGAGGGGCGAGCCATGAGTGAGCCAAACCCAGCTAGCTGCCTCTTTTAATAAATAAAGATTTGGGCTCAGCACCTGTAGTTCAGTGGCTAGGGCACCAGCCACATACGCCGGGGCTAGCAGGTTCGAACCCGGACGGGGTCCTGCCAAACAACAATGACAACTATAACAAAAAAATAGACGGGCATTGTGGCAGGCACCTATAGTCTCATCTATTTGGGATGCTGAAACAAGAGAATCACTTGGCTTGGCTCCTGTGGCTCAAATGGCTAAGGCGCCAGCCACATACACCTAAGGTGGCGGGTTCAAATCCAGCCCCGGCCTGCCAAACAACAATGACGGCTACAACCAAAAAATAGCCAGGTGTTGTGGCGGGCGCCTGTGGTCCCAGCTACTTGGGAGGCTGAGGCAGGAGACTCACTTGAGCCCAGGAGTTGGAGGTTGCTGTGAGCTGTGATGCTATAGCACTCTACCCAGGGGAACAGCTTTAGGCTCTGTCTCAAAAAAAAGAGAATCACTTAAGCCCATGAGTTTGAGGTTGCTGGGAGTTGTGACACCATGCACTCTACCCAGGGTGAGACATAGTGAGACTCTATCTCAAAAAAAAAAAAAAATACCCCCCAGGGTAATTGAAACAACACCAAAAATCCAGTACTGGGATCTGATCAAACTAAAAAAGCTTTTGCACAGCAAGAGCACAGTAAGTAAAGCAAACAGACAACTGTCAGAATGGGAGAAGATTTTTGTGGATCATGCTTCAGACAAAGGTCTAATAACTAGAATCCATGAAGAACTCAAACTAATCAATAAGAAAAGAATAAATAACCCCATTTCTATGTGCACAAGAGACTTGAACAGAAATTTTTCTAATGAAGACAGGCACATGGCCTACAAACACATGAAAAAATGCTCATCATCCTTAATCATCAGAGAAATGCAAATCAAAACCACTTTGAGATATCATCTAACTCCAGTAAGATTAGCCTACATCACAAAATCCCCAAAATGCAGATGTTGGCATGGATGTGAGGAGAACAGAACACTTTTACACTGCTGGTGGGAAGAAGTTTGGAGAATACTCAAGGGACTAAAAGTAGATCAATCCTGCAATTCCTCTACTAGGTATATACCAAAAATTATTTTACAACAAAGACATTTGCACCAGAATGTTTATTGAGGCCCAATTTATAATTGCCAACACATAGAAACAGCCCAAGTGCCCATCAACCCATGAGTGGATTAACAAATTGTGGTATATGTACACCATGGAATACTATGCAGCCATAAAAGATGGAGATTTCACATCCTTTATGTTTACCTGGATGGAGCTGGAACATATTCTTCTTAGTAAAGTATCTCAAGAATGGGGAAAAAAGTACCTAATGTACTCAATACTACTATGAAATCAATATATAATCACCTACACATTCATATGAATGGCAATAACTATAGTGCAGAAAGTAGAAGGAAAGAGGAGAGAGAGGGGAAGGAAGGGGGCTTTTGGGAGGAGGGAGGGCATTTGGGGGGGACCTCACCTAATGTGCATGATGCAATGGTACATTTCAAAACTCTATTAAGAAAAGAGTATAATTGTGAGGGATGTGTTACGTAGTTCAGTGTAAGCATTTCACACTGTATATCAAATCAGTACACTGAACCCCCTAAATGCATCAATGTACACAGTTATGGTTTAATAAAAAATCAATTAAAAATAAATTAAATAAATAAAAATCAAGAAATAAATAGAGTTTTGTTGAAACACCACCACTAAGTCCTTGACTTTGTCCACGGCTGCTTTAGCACTACAGAGGCAGAGTTGAGTATTTGTAACAGAGTTCCCAAAGCCTTCAAAGCCTAAAATATTTACCCTCTGGCTTTTTACAGAAAAAATGTGCTGACCCTTATGGTATACCCAACATATCAGCCAGGACTGGCTACACAATTAGTGGCTCCCATGTTGCAAAATGAAAATGCAGCACTCTGGCTGACTGAAGTGGCTCACGCCTGTAATCCTAGCACTCTGAGAGGCAAGGCAGGAGAATCTCTTGAGGCCAGGAGTTCGAGGCCAGCCTGCGCAAGAGCAAAACCCTCTCTCTACAGAAAACCCCAGAAAAATTAGCCAAGCATGGTGGCATATGTCTGGAGTCCCAGTTACTCTGGAGGCTGAGATAGGAGGATAACTTGAGCTAGGAGTTTGAAGTTGCTGTGAGCTATGATCATACCACTGTACTCTAATGTGGGTGATTGAACAAGACAAAGAAAGAAAGAAAGAAAGAAGGAAAGAAGGAAAGAAGGAAAGAAGGAAAGAAAGAAAGAAAGAAAAAAAGAAAGAAAGAAAGAAAGAAAACCAAGGAGAAAGAAAAAGAAAGGAAGTGCCAGAGATTATTTGTAGTTGGTGAGAAGTACAGGATAATAAGGACTTGAGAGTGGCATCTTAAGTGGATGCAGTCTTTCGAGACCTGCCATGTCTGCATTAACTCTAGGTAGTTAGTGTCAGAATAAAGCTGAACTGCAGCACACCCAGTAGGTGTCAGGGAAGTTGGAGAACAGGTTGGTGTATGGAAAAAACTCACACATTTGGTATCAGACCTGTTGGGAGTAGAAATAGCTTACACCCACTCTTTCGTCTTATGCCAGTGACTTTCATTGCCCAATCCCAGCCAGGAGCTGGCTGCCATGGGAGCCTGGAAAATGCAGCCTTCAGGGGACAGTGTCAGTGCCTGTGCCACAGAGAAGAGCAGGGCAAGAATGAGGTTTGTTTCTGAGGGCAAACAGGCCCAGGACCAGTGCAGGAAGAGAAGGTTGTATGCATAAATTAGCAAACTTCAGAAAGCTACTTAGAAGGAATATTCGTAATGCATTAGGGGAGGTGCCTGTGGCTCAAAAGGGTAGGCACCGGCCCCATATGCTGGAGGTGGCGGGTTCAAACCTAGCCCAGGCCAAAAAACAACAACAACAACAAAAACATGCATTAGAAAAGAGCTCACAAGGCCTAGCACGGTGACTCATACCTGTAATCAGTGGATTGCCTGACTGCACAGTTCAAAACCAGCCTGAGCTAGAGCCAGACCCTATCTCTAAAAATAGCTGGGTGTTGTGGTGGCCGCCTGCAGTCCCAGCTACTTGGGAGGCTGAGGCAAGAGAATTGCTTGAGCCCAAGAGTTGGAGGTTGCTATGAGCTGTGATGCCATAGCACTCTACTAAGGGTAACAAAGTGAGACTCTGTCTTAAAAAAAAGAAAAAAGGAAAAGGAAAAGAAAAGAAAAAGGAAAGAGCTTACAGTGTTTTCTAGAAAGAGAAAAAAAACTTTGATTCTATAAGAGGTCAATAGGTTAAAATATGAAGGATCTCCGTCAGTCAAACTTTTATACTTTATGACAAGTTCTTTGACTATGAAGTCATTGATTTTGTTCTCAAAAGAACTCAATTTAACATGACATCAGAAGTACAAGCAACAAATAAAAAATAATAAATTGGGGCAGCACCTATGGCTCAAGGAGTAGGGCACCAGCCCCATATACCAGGGGTGGCAGGTTCAAGCCCACCCCAGCCAAAACTGCAAAAAAATAAATGGGACTACATCAGAATTATTTTTATTTTTTTAAATTAAATCATAGCTTTGTACAATAATGCATTTATGGGGTACAATGTGCTGGTTTTATATACAATTTGAAATACAACAAACCGGTTAACATAACCTTCACCACACTTTCTTAGTTACTGTGTTAAGACGTTTATACTCTACACTTAGTAGATTTGACATGTATGCTTGTAAAATACACCATAGGTGTGGTCCGACCAATTACCTTCCCTTCATCCATCCTCCCTCCTCCCCTCCCCCTCCTCCCCTCCCCTCCCTCTCCTCTTTCCCCTTCATCTTGGGCTGTAGTTGGGTTATAGTTTTCATATGGAAGTGTGGGTGATTATATATTGGTTTCATAGTAGAATTGAGTACATTGGATACTTTTTCTTCCATTCTTGAGATACTTTACTAAGAAGAATATGTTCCAGCTCCATCCATGTGAACATAAAAGAGGTAAAGTCTTCATCTTTCTTTAAGGCTGAATAATATTCCATGGCGTACATATCCCACAATTTGTTAATCCATTCATGGGTTGATGGGCACTTGGGCTTCTTCTATGACTTAGCAATTATGAATTGGGCTGCAATAAACATTCTGGTGCAAATATCTTTGTTATAAAGTGATTTTTGGTGTTCTGAATATATACCTACTACAGGTATTGCAGGATTGAACGGCAGGTCTATTTTTAGATCCCTAAGTGATCTCCAAACTTCTTTCCAAAAGGAACATATTAGTTTGTATTATCACCAACAGTGCAGTAGTGTTCCCTTTTCTCCACATCCACACCAACATCTATAGTTTTGGGATTTTGTGACGTGAGCTAATCTTACTGGAGTTAGATGATATCTCAAAGTGGTTTTGATTTGCATTTCTCTGATGATTAAGGATGATGAGCATTTTTTTGTGTGTCTGTAGGCCATGTGCCTGTCTTCTTCAGAGAAGTTTCTATTCAAATTCTTGCCCACAATAAGATGGGATCACTTGTTTTTTTCTTGCTAATACTTTTGAATTCTCTATGGATTATGGTTATCAAACCTTTGTCAGAGACAGAACCTACAAATATCTTCTCCCATTATGATGGCTGTATTCTTGCTTTACCTACTATGTTCTTGGCTGTGCAGAAGCTTTTTAGTTTGATCAGGTCCCAGTAATGTATTTTTGGTATTGCTTCAATTGTCCGGGAGTCTGCTTCAAAAAATATTCTCCTGCATCAGAATTTTAAACTTTTTTTTTTTTGAAACAGAATCTCAAGCTGTTTCCTTCGATAGCATGCCATGGCGTCATAGCTCACAGCAACCTCTAACACTTGGAAGCAATCCTCTTGCCTCAATTTTTCTATTTTTAGTAGAGATGGGGGTCTCAATTTTGCTTGGGCTGGTCTCAAACTTGTGAACTTGTGAGCTCAAGTTATCCACCCTCCTTGGCCTCCCAGAGTGCTAGGATTACAGGCCTAAGCTACTGCGCCTAGACTTTTAAACTTCTGAGTACCAAAAGACCCTACCAACACAATGAAAGGACCAACCATGGAATGGGGGGATATATTTGCAAATCATATCTTTGATAACAGTTTAATATCCAGGATACATAAAGAACTACAACTCAACAAAACAAACAAAAACAATCCAATCATTTTCAGAAGAGCAAATATCTCGAATAAACACTTCTTCACAAAAGATACACAAATGGCCAATAATTACATGAAAAAATGCTGAACATCTGTAATCATTAGGGAAATGCAAATCGAAACCACTGTGAGATGCCACTTCATGCTCAGGATGGCTACTAATAACAAGAACAAAAGCAGACAATAACAAGAGCTGGTTCGAGTGTGGAAAAATTGAAATCCTGGGATATTGCTCATGGGAATGGAAACTGATGTAACTGCTAAGGAAAATAGCGTGGAGATTCCCACCCATCCCCCAACAGGACTGCCACACAATCCAACCGCTCTAATTCTGGGTATATATCCCCCAAATTGAAAGGAGGACTCAAACAGATGTTCGTACAGCCATGTTCAGAGCAGCATTGTGCACAACAGCCAAAGACAGAAGTAACCCAAGTATCACTAATAGGCGGATAGCTAACAAAATGTGATGCATACATACAATAGAATATTATTATCATTATTATTATTTTTGAGACAGAGTCTCACTCTGTTGCCCAGGCTAGAGTGCTGAAGCATCATAGCTCACAGCAACCTCACATTCCTGGGCTCAAGTGATCCTCTTGCTTCAGCCTCCTGAGTAGCTGGGACTACAGACACCCACCACAACACCTGGATAGTTTTTCCATTTTTAGTAGAGATGGGGTCTTTCTTATTTTATTTTTTTGAGACAGAGTCTCACTTTGTCACCCTGGGTAGAGTGCCATGGCATCACAGCCCACAGCAACCTCCCACTCTTGGGCTCAAGCAATTCTCTTGCCTCAGCCTCCCAAATAGCTGGGAACACAGGCACCCACCACAATGCCTGGCTATTTTTTTTTTTGTTGTAGTTGTCACTGTTGTTTGGCAGGCCCAAGCTGGATTCTAACCTGCTAGCTCCAGTGTATGTGGCTGGCACCCCAGCCACTAAGCTATAGGCGCCGAGCCTAGAGATGAGGTCTTGCTCTTGCTCAGGCTAGTCTCAAACTCCTAAGGTGATCCTCCCACCTTTGCTACCAGAGTGCTGGAACTCCAGGCATGAGCCACTGCCTCAGGCTCTAAAATATTATTTAGTCTTAAAAAAGGAAGGAAATTCTGACATGTGCTATAACAGGGATATACCTTAAAGACATCATACAAAGTGTAATAGGCTAGTCTCAAAGGGACAAAGACTGTGTGATTCCACTTATGTAAGGTACCTAGAGTATTCAGATTCATAGGGACAGAAAATAGAATGGTTGTTGCTAGAAGCAGGGTGGGGGACAAGAGAGTTAGTGTTCTTTTTTTTTTTTTTTTTGACAGAGTCACTCTGTTGCCCAGGCTAGTTCACAGTGACCTCAAACTCCTAGGTTCAGGCAATCCTTCTGCCTCAGCCTCCCAAGTAGCTGGGTATACAGGTGCCCACCACCCCACCTGGCTAACAATGCGCGTTAGTGTTTAATTGCAACAGAGTTTTAGTTTGAGATGATGAAAATGTTTCTGAGATGGGTGGTGGCAATAACAGCATAGCAATGTGAATGAACTTAATGCCACTAAACCACACACTCACAAATGGCTTCTGTGGTGTACTTTATGGTATGTATGTTTTACCACAATAAACAAAAGTCTATAAAAAGCCTAGAGAGAGAGAAAGCCTGAGGAACCAGTATTGTTTTGTATTTTATAACTGCCTTCCTACTGCTAATATTAAATGAAAATAATAATTTCTAACTTTGAAAAAGGACTCATTTTTTTTTTAAATGGGATGACAATTTTATTTTACTTTATTTTGAGACAGAGTCTCATTCTGTTGCCCCAGGCTAGAGCACCATGGTATCACAGCTCATACCAACCTCAAACTCCTGGGCTCAAGCTCTTGCCTCAGCCTCCGAAGTAACTGGGACTACAGGTGTCTGCTACAACGCCTGGCTAGTTTTTTCTATTTTTAGTAGAGACAGGGTCTGTTTTTTCCTCAGGCTGGTCTCCAACTTCTCAGCTCAAGCAAAACACCTGCCTCAGCCTCCCAGAGTGCTAGGATTACAGGCATGAGCCACCATGCCTGGCCTGAATGACAATTTAAAAAAAATTAATAAATTGGTGAGATTTTCCTATAAGATATTTTTTTAAGGCAGGTATGAAGCAAAATTTATTAAGCAAGATAAAAATAAGTTTACAGAGTAAGAACAAGATACAGCTTAAAGAGCAAGAAATGTTTGCTATAGACAGTGATGAGCCCTCATTGTCATAACAAAGAAAAGGCAAAGGCCTCCTATCATGCATTTATAGAAAAGTTTTTAGACTAAAAAAGATTGCTGATTGCTGTAGCATCATTTATGTCTATTAGAATAGAATTTGGGGGCTCGGCGCCTGTGGCTCAAGTGGCTAAGGTGCCAGCCACATACACCTAAGGTGGCAGGTTCAAATCCAGCCCAGGCCCGCCAAACAACAATGATGGCTGCAACCAAAAAATAAATAGCTGGGCATTGTGGCAGGCGCCTGTGATCCCAGTTTCTTGGGAGGCGGAGGCAGGAGACTCGCTTGAGCCCAGGAGTTGGAGGTTGCTGTGAGCTGTGATGCCACAGCACTCTACCCAGGAGGACAGCTTGAGGCTCTATCTCAAAAAAAAAAATAAAAGAAAAGAATAGTATTTGGAGAATCTTCTGAAACCTAATTAACTGTATTCAAACGTTTTGGAAGAAAGAATATACCAAGGACAGTATTCATTTACTGTCCAGTGCAGTAGCTGCTAGCCACTTGTGGCTAAAGAGCATTTGAAATGTGGCTAGTTTGCATTGAAATGTACTGTAAGTGATATGGCTTTTGAATGCTTTTTGCCAAAAATGGAGTGTGAAAATATCTCATGAATAATTTTATATTGACAACATGAAGTGACAATATTCTGCATCTATTGGGATAAACAAAATATATTGTTAAAATTAATTTCACCTGTTTCTCTTCCTTTTCTTTTTTTATTGTTTCAGGTTAATTGAGGATACAACAAATTAGGTTACATTGTTTGTATTTGTTAAGTAAAGCCCGGCTTATAACTGTGTCCCACCCCCAAGAGGTGTGTCATACACCCTAACATTATGCTCATTAATTTGGAGCACACCCATCCCTGTTCCTCCTCCCCTCTCCCTGCACCTTCATTCTCCTGCCCACCCCCACCTTGAATTGATTTGAGTTTTCCTCTTATGTGGGTGTGTATTCGACGGTCTACTGGTTTCATGTTAGAAGTGAGTATATTGGATCCTTGCTTCTCCATTCTTGTGATACTTTACTAAGAATAATTCGTTCTGGCTCGGCGCCTGTGGCTCAAGAGGCTAAGGCGCCAGCCACGTACACCTAAGGTGGCGGGTTCGAATCCCCAGCCCGGGCCTGCCAAACAACAATGATGGCTGCAACCAAAAGAATGGCCGGGCGTTGTGGCGGGCGCCTGTGGTCCCAGCTACTTGGGAGGCAGAGGCAGGAGACTCGCTTGAGCCCAGGAGTTGGAGGTTGCTGTGAGCTGTGATGCCATGGCACTCTACCCAGGGGGATAGCTTGAGGCTC
>CAUYQV010037034.1:0-13388 GCA_963574575.1 Galagoides demidoff
TTGTCATGACTCAGCTTTCCACGATGCTTGCATCTCTGTTACCCTTCATCCACCTTCTCTCCCAAGTCCAACCTGAGGACTCTGATCTCTGCCTGCACCTCAGCCAGTATTGTGTCCTTTTTTTCCCTAAAGTTTTAGAACCCTATCTCAGGATAGAGGGCTGTAAAACCTTTCCATGTCTTCCTAAGTGACGATAATTTGCTTTTCCGAAATATATATTTCATCTATGTTTTTGTTCCTATTGGCACAAGTTAATGTGGCATTCCCTTATTATCCTCTTAATATTGGTAATGATACTTTCTCTTTTTTGACTGGCATTAGTAATTTGTGTTGTATATTTTCTTCCTGATCTTCCAGGCTAATGATTTATCAATTGTTTTGATTTTTCTCAAGATGCCACCTTTTCATTACATTGATCTGTTTTTCTCCTTTCTCCCCAATAATATTGGTTTCTTTTCAGATGTTTATTTCCTTTTTTCTGTTTCATTTGGATTTTATTTGCTCTTTTACAAGTTTCTTATGGAAGCCGAGGGCATGAATTTGGGATAGTTCTTTTCTAATGTGTGTCTTAAGTGACATAAATTTCCTTTTAGATATTGTGTTTTCAATTTCATACAAATGGAAGTATCTTCCACTTTCCATTTTTATATCTTCTTTGACCAAGGACACATCTAGAAGTGTGGTGATGTTCCAGCTATCTTGGTGGTCTTGATGTCACTTAATTTGTATGGTTAGAGAACTTCCTTTTGGAAAGAGCTAGAGAAGCTGGAGAGCATGTTCTTATGTAATAACCACAGACAGGTAACAATTCAAGGAGAGAGGGAAGTAATGGGAGAACAAAATGTGTGGGAACGCCAAGGTGTGTGGATCCAGGGCACGGGTGGGGTGAGGCAGGGAAGCAGCACACCTCTTCTCTGTGACAGCAGGCAAGGCAGAGTGTGTGGGCTGAGATGCAAGTGTGTCAGGGAAGCTAAGGCCTCAAGGGCACCTATTATGTCTTTGAAGGATGAGACTGGAGGTCATCATTTTTTTTATTTTTTTGAGGCAAGAGTCTTACTCTGTCACCCTGGGTGGAGTGCAGTGGCATCATAGCTCACAGCAATCTCAAACTCTTGAACTTGAGATCCTCTTGCTTCAGCCTCCTGAGTAGCTAGGATTACAGGCATGTGCCACCATGCCCTGCTAGCTTTTTGTATTTTTGTAGTGATTGGATCTCCATGTTTCTCTAGCTGCTCTTGAACTCCTGAGCTCAAGCAATGCACCAGCCTCGACTTCCCAGAGTGCTAGGATTCCAGGCATGAGCCACTGTGCCCAGCCTTGCAGGTCATCATTGACAGGGTAGACCTGAGGAAAGAATAGCCATTTTGCAGATAGGGAAAGTAAAGGTATGAGGAAAAACAGAAAGTTGCAGAGGAGGTAATTTCTATAGATAAGGAGCGGGAAAGACTTTAAGACTACCTGTAATCCTAGCACTCTGGGAGGCTGCAGTGGGTGGATTGCCTCCACTGAGGAGTTGGAGACCTGCCTGAGCAAGAGAGAAGCCCTGTCTCTTAAAGAAAAAAAAAATAGCTAGATGTTGTGGCTTGTTGTCTCAGGTGCTCTGGAGGCTGAGGCAAGAGGATCTCTAGAGCCCAAGAGTTTGAGGTGCTGTGAGCTAAGATTCCAGGACACTCTTCCCATGGTGACCGAGTGAGACTCTGTCTTAAAAATAAATAATAAATAAATAAATAAGTGAATGAATAAATAATAGTACTTGCCAAGTGTTATACAGGAAAAGGGTAATCTGTGAGAACAGGATTTTAAAGTTGTTGAAACTGGCTTGTTACTCAAGAAACTTTGCAAATCTATCACAGGTGTCATTTCAGTTGACAAAATGTGGCCAGAGGCTCATAGGAAGTGAACCCTGTATTTCCTCTAGTCGTTGTAGTTTAGTGCTCTCAAATTCCACGTTGATAGTAATTTTATGGACATAATTATGGTGACTAATGGGGATAAATTATTTCTGGCATAGAGCCTGATATTAAAAACATTAGCTCATATAAATCTTGATATTAAAATGAAAAATTAATAGAAAATAAATTTCTCACGTAAAAAATTAAAGACTTTGAAGTTCTATGTAAATTCAATGTCTAATTTCTTCCACCAGGCTTTATGTCTTTAAGACCATCTAATATAGAGAAAATACAGTAACCTCCTCCATCAAGGCCCAAGGTCATTGACCTCAGGGCCTCCCATTATCTTCAGTGTGATGTACAAATATCAGCATATCTGTGCTACTGTGCTATCTCAGAGATGAAGAAAACTGGGACATATGACAACAGACAGTTGAGAACTTCAACAGCCTAATGACCATCCTTACTGCAAGGATTAAACACCCACCTGACAGGGTGCTGTCCAGCCAGGAAAGAGAATGAGGCAGCGGTGAGCAGAGTGAAGGGGCAGAAGCTTCAGTGTGTTGGGGGGACGACAAACCACACAGTGTTCAGTAGCTTTGCTTTCCCACTGATTCTCAGGAAAAATAATTATATGAAAATGGAGTTAGGCTTGCTTCTCTTTCACCTTAACACTACTATGGTATCTACTACTTGTATAAAAATATTCGTTTACTTAAGCATACTTTCTCTGGAAGGGCATATGAAGTGAAAAGTACAGTTGCTTCTGGAAGAGCTGAGTGGCTTAGTGGTTAGGGAGGCTGACTTCTCATTGTATAGATGCTTCATTCATGTGGATTTTCTTTTTTTTTTTTCTTTTGAGATGGAGCCTCAAGCTGTCCCCCTGGGTAGAGTGCCATGGCATCACAGCTCATAGCAACCTCCAACTCCTGGGCTCAAGCGAGTGTCCTGCCTCGGCCTCCCAAGTAGCTGGGACCACAGGTGCCCGCCACAATGCCTGGCCATTTTTTGGTTGCAGCCATCATTGTTGTTTGGCGGCCCCGGCTGGGGATTCGAACCCGCCACCTTAGGTGTACGTGGCTGGCGTCTTAGCCGATTGAGCCACAAGCACCGAGCCAGAATATAAATGTCTTAACACATCAACTAAGAAAATGTGTGAAGGTTATGTTAACCAGTTTGATGGAAGTATTTCAAATTGTATATAAAACCAGCACATTATACCCCATAATTGCATTAATGTACACAGCTATGATTTAATAAAAAAAAAGAAATAAGAGTTTAACAGTTTTAAATCTGTTGAGGAAAAAGAAAGAAAAAGAAGTGTGTATTCTTCTTTTCTGCTAAGAAAAAGAAGAATAGAAAAGTGTCCGCTGGATCTGGAGGGAGGCTCGATGACCTTGCCATGGGTGGGCTCAGTGCAAGTATGGGGAAAGGGTCCTATAACTGTGGGCTGACAGGTGAGGGGGTAAGGGGTTGGGACAGCCCCCACAGTGGGTGCCCAGCACAGTGTGGCTGTGGAGGGCAGAGGTCACTCAAGGGAAATATGGAACCGAGAGGAAGGGTTAGTTTTTCTAATGAAGACTTAATCATGTTCAAGTACTAATAAAAAAAAAACTACTTAAGAATGAATCTAAATGGATGATGAAATGGTTTCAATCCATCTTTTCTTTTTCTGTTTTTTTAAGACACAGTCTCACTCTGTTGCCCTGGGTAGAGTGCAGGTGTCATCATAGCTCACAGCTCAAACTCCTGGGCTCAAGTGATCCTCCTGCCTCAGCCTCCTTAGTAGCTGAGACTACAGGCACCTGCCACAACACCCAGCTAGGTTTTCTCTTTTTAGTAGAGATAGGGTCTCACTCTTGCTCAGGCTGGTCTTGAACTCCTGAGCTCAAGAGATCCTCCTGCCTTAGCTTCCCAGAGTGCTGGGATTATAGGTATGAGCCACTGCTCCCAGCCCATCATTTATTTTTTTAAATCTCTAAAGGGAAACAAACCCACATAGCTGACATTGAAGTTCCCTGCAGAGATGCTGAAAGGCAGCAGGGTTCTGCTGCTGGTGTGTGGGGGCTGAGAGTGGAGAGTGATGCCTGTGAAGGATGAGGGTGCCAGGACTGCTGTGCCCCTCACTCAGCAGAGAGGCGCGTTCACAGGGTTCCACATTGTACAGACGCCTTTGCATCCTCAAGGGAATGTGACTGTGCTCTTGGTGGGGAACAAGAGGCTTAATTTCTTCCCAGTGCTGTTTATACAGCTAATTAAAGTGCAGCTTCTTTATTTCTTGATGTATAACAGGAGAAGCCCCAGAGCTACTGGTCAGATTTTATAAAGAACTAATCTGCTAAGTGCTTCTAAGCTCCAAACTCCAGCTCAAGTACTTTGCTGCAGCAACAATCATCATTGCCTTCTGGATGTGTGAACCTTTTGATGTCTACACATTTTAAATTATTTAATTTTGGATGATTTTAAAGGAAAACAACTTCTTGTGGTATGTGTAAAAAAGATGTGTTTCCACACCTCCATTTCAAACTTGTGTTCCAATTTGGCTATTTTTATGCTGTTTGATCTGGAAGCATTTGTAGATCATCATTTAAAAGCGGGTCCCTACCCATCTCTACCCCGACAGGCCTCCTTCACTGCACATCCACCAGCCACCTAGGACTGCACCCAGGAACAGTCATGGCTCATTCAGTCAGTGTCAGGCAAAAGAGCAGATGAAAAGACGACAGAAGAAAGAAACATTTTACGTGTGACGGGTAATACAGGGCGCCCCACTCAACTGCACTGCCACCCTTTTGTCTTAGCAATCAAGGCTGCGTGTCAGACTTCACCACAGCTCCTCTTCCACACACTGCACACGGCCTCCCTGCGCCCAGTGGAGAGATCTATGCCAAAGCTGGGAGACGGAGGCAAATGGCTGCTGGTCCTTTCTGGAGGCTTCTTATCATTCTGTGGCAGTGGCAGCCAAGGTCCTGCTGTCCAGGCCTTATCTCTAAGGGTGTCTGGAGGTTAGTGGTGTGACCTGAGTGTTGTCACTGGAAGCTCACCTAGTCCCCCCCGCCCTCCCCAGACTTTCCCATGATTGGCTGAGCAAGGAAGTCTTCAGTGCTATTTATCAAATACATTTCTGGCTTTCTGTTTTCTGGGGCACATGTTGGGCTGTTCTGCCCCGTCCCGTAGAGTTGGGTTTGGCTATATAACTTGCTGGAGCCAATGAAATGAGAGCACAGTGAGTTGTCTGGAGGCCCCAGAGGCAGGACGTACTCATGCCCTCAGTCTTCCTCCCATGGGAAACAGCAATGTCCCAGAAAGTGATGATTGTGTTAGAAGGCAACAAGAGACCCCCAGAATGGAATCCCCAATCAACCCAAAATGTTCACATAGCTTGTGTGAGAAATGTGCTTTTATTGTTTTATAAAATGAGACTTGGGGGCTATTGGTAGCTGCAGCATAGCCCTGGCCATCTTTTAATCCAGTAAGTCATCCCTTACTTCTTAAACTATCCAGAGTGTATTCCGTTGTCTGCAACTGAGCCTTGAGCGATTCTTTTCAGGAATATGACACTGCTGCACAGCACAGAAACCCCCTCACACCGCCGCACTTGTACAGTCACTGTCACCCCCTGAATGCGAGGACCCATCTTCCTTCATTTACCACCACGATGAGGCCACAGCTCTGTCCTGCACACCTCCAGGAACACCATTCACACTCTACCCGTGCCCTAGGAGCTCACTCTGTGAAAGGTATTTCCAGAGAGCGCTAGAGGCACAGCAGCAAAATTGTCTGATTTAGTTTTTCTCATAACAAGGGAGTTAGGAAATAAATAAAATCAATAACTATAACATAACATTTCACTAAATTGTTAACTATATTAATATAGTTATGACAAGAAGACTCTGAGATGGAGGGTCTTGACTACTAAAATTTTTATTAAAATGCTTACTACCAAAAATATTCAACATAATTCTAATTTTTTTCCTGAGGTTTGAAACTTTAAATCCATCAAGTAACAAAAAGCAGATGGTATACTTGTGAGGATTAGGTCAAGCTATCTGTGGCCGAAAAGTCCTAAATAACAGGGGTGTATACATTTCTTTGTTACAGAAAATGTCAGTAAGAGACACCACAGGACAGGGCAGCTTGTGGACGTTGTCAGCTCTTACCCTGAGCTCTTAGCTCTAACCTACGCTCTTACCCTCCTTAACACATGCCTTTATGTTGCAGTCCAAAGTAGCTGCTCAGGTCAAGCCATCACAGTTACCTTCCAGGAGGTGAGAAAGAGAACAAGGAAAGAAAAGCACCCGTTTCTGATTGTGTCTCGTTAGCCAGAACTGAGTCACGTGATCATACTTTTAATTGCAAGGCTAGAAATAAAATTTTTTATTTTGGATATCCCTGTGTCCGACTAAAATTGAGATTCATATTACTAGGAAAGAAAGAATAGATTTGGGAAGGATTTGTAGCAATCTATACCACAGATGGTTAGTGTAGTAGGTTGAATCATGTCTCCCCCATATTTGTGTCCACCCCAAATCTCACAATGTGAGTTTATTTGGAAATAGAGTCTTAGGTAAGGATATCAGGATGAAATCATCCCAGATTTAGAATGTGTCCTAAAGCCAATGACAGGCGTCCTTACAGGCAGAGGAGAATGCAGAGACACCGAGAAGGGGATCATGTGGAGATAGAGACAGAAACGAGTTACACGGCTACCCGTGAGCCCTGCGAGGCTCTGGAGCTGGACGTAGAGATGACTCACTAGGGCCTTCAGAGGACACTGGCTGCCACGTCTTCATGTCAGACTTTTGCCCCCAGAGCCATGAGATGATAAACTCCCATTGTTCCAGGTCACCAAGTTTGTAAAGATTTGTTACAGTAGCCCTGAAAACTAAGAAGTCTGCTAAATATTCTTATAACTATTACTCAAAGTAAGGGCTAACAGTGTAGCTATAATGTACTGTTACTACTTCATTTGCTATTAATTCCCATAGTAATCCAGGGGCAAGTTGGATTTGGCCTCATTTGTGTATTAATAGTTCAAAATCTGGTCTCTCACTATTCTCATCACAGAACTACAAGTTTTACCCCCACATAGAACAGAAATAAAGATACAATGTGGACAATGTATATATATTTAGTACCTTATATGTACTGAGAATCTAACACACATTTTCTCACTTAATCCTTACAATTACCTTATATGGTTGGTTATACCCATTTAACAGATGAGGAAACTGGCCAGGCATGGTGGCTCACACCTGCAATCCCAGTACTCTAGGAGGCTGAGGGTAGATTGCTTGAGCTCATGAGTTTGAGACCAGCCTGAACAAGAGTGAGCCCGTCTGTACTAAAAATAGAAAAATTAGCTGGGTGTTGTAGTGGGTCTCACCTATAGTCCCAGCTACTTGGGAGGCTGGCGCAGGAGGATCACTTGAGCCCCAGAGTATGAGGTTGCTGTGAGCTAGGCTTGAGAGCAACTGAGTGACAGAGTGAGACACTGTCTCAAAAGAAAACGAAAGAAAGTGGGCCTAGGACTCTGTACCTTTAAAAAAACTCTGTAGGTGATTCTTACTAGCCAGCCCAGCCTCAGTTTAAATGGTTTTCTTATACAGACAATGCAAACACTAGCTATATTTCTCAATAATGTTGTAATTCTTTTAACAGTAATTGTACACTATTATGTCTAAGGAGCTCATATACAGGGCCACATATTCAGATGTTTGTGTGCACTTGTAGTCCCCACTGGAGAAGGACGAGCATGACGCCTTCCTTGGATCACAAAAGGACCACAGAATCTCATTTACCTGCCACCAACCCCGTCACGCAGTGACCTAGTTCCGTGACAGCTAGATCTTCCACACGGAGCCAGTGTTTAGGTGATGGAGTTTTCACTTTGAACTTGCTCTTGGCAACTTCAGGGTTTAGGAAGGCAACAAAGAAAGGTATCTCAGCTGAATTTGCTGCAGCTGAAAAAGTTTGAATCACAAGTTATAATTAGACTTGAGGTTCTTGCTGTGACAACGATCCCTATGCAAATGAACACAGTGCATCCTGGCTGTCACTGGAATCTTGTGTGACGTCCTCATCCTCCAGGAATGTAGGCTATTTTTCTTTAAAATTCTTTCCACTTAGCAGTGAGTGGAATACTCCAAGAGGCACTCTGTTTAATAGGCACAACAGCTGCCAAAGAGGCCTACTGGCAAACTTATTTAAATTTTTAATCATCTTGGAAGATGAACACAGAAGGGAAGAACTATGTAAGATCTCCTGCTAATGTGGCAATAAAATATCCAAAAAGCACTGTAAAGACAAACTGAACCAATTTACATTTTGTAGAAATAAGTTTGGTAGGCACATTGCACCACGTAGTTCCCACAGCCAAAAAAAATACTTCCAAGGTGCATATATTCAATTGTTAATAGTTGCCATGCGACATACAGTCAATTTAGTAATATTAATAATAGTGGTTTTTCTCTTAAAAATACATTTTCATATTGATGTAAAAATTATTAAATTGAAGCAAGAATTTTATTTTGAAAATAATTTATTAAGGAAATCTATGAATAATGGGTGAATGCAGGGAAAATATTTATTTTCCTAGCAATGACAAAAAGCAAAGAAACGTTACAATATGGAAAAAAATTTCTACTACTTGACTTTTTAAAATTCCATGAATGGAAAACAGTTCTGAATAATCTTTTAACATATTGGTGATGATGCCAAAAGCAGGCTGTCTGCACCTCAGTGAATCCTGCCTAGGAAGCCTGGAGCCGCCCAGGGGCTTTGAACCGAGACCTTACCTTTTTTTTTTTTTTTTCTATCTGTCCTCCTTCCATTGAAAGACTGAAAATTCCAAATCCTCTTCATAAAAACAGCCACAGGTTTGCCTATAGTTTGTGTTTTTTTGAGGCATGTCCTCAATTTTGGTTCATTAAACTCCTGCTGACTAAGACCTTTGCCTTAGTCACTTACTTTTGGTTGATAGTGAAATTCTATTATGTATGCATTTCTAGAAGGATACTTTCTAGGCTTGTATTAGAAACTTTATTGGTAGCATGTTTACTAAAATTTACTTATCTGCCATTTTGATTATGCTCTGAGAACCTGTGAGGTAGGTACTGCTTAAAATGCATCTGGGATTTTGTTTTTGTTCAGGGATGGTGAGGTTAACAGACCAGGAGATGACTATTGCTGGAAAGATAGTTTGTCACTGACAGTCCTCAAGAGGAGGGGACAGCCATGCCACACCAAGGTACCTGGGGAAGTACCAGGGTTGGTCAGGGGGCTAGAGTGAGGGCAGAACACGACCACAGCCCTTACTGTGGCGTTGTAGGCAGGCGGGAGGGTGAGCAGACGGAGGGTGGCAGGTTTGGATACTTCGTTTGGCAGGCTCTGTACTAAGGGTGAGGGTTGTCCTTAGTTGTGAGGTACCTGGCCCTACCAGGTGATTTAGGGCAGGTGATAGTGTCCTGGACTGAGGCCTAATGAAAGCAGGTGGCTGAGAGTATGGACTCAGCCTTGGTTGGCGGGCACATCAAGGGATGCTCAGAGATCAGGCTAAATCTCTAGGAATTAGCCGGCTTTGAGAGGGGTGGTCCCTCAGCATGGCCCCAAGGCCCCAGGATGTTAAAGCATCATAAAATACACAAAATTAGAAACAGGTACATATTTAAATTGTAACTCAGGACATGCTGTTTCATTCAGACCCCCTTGATGCCCAGCATGGGGGCTCATGCCTGTAGTCCCAGCAATCTGGGAGGCCCAAGTGGGAGGATGGCTGGAGCCCAGCAGTGTGAGGTCGCTGTGAGCTACAAGGACACCCTGGCACTCTAACTCTGACTCAAACAATAAAAAGGCAGAACCCCCCAGTCCCCTAAGATGCTCTTCCCTTTTCACATGACCAGGACTCACCTTTCAGATTCTAATCGAAGGACTGTACTAGGGAGGCCCCCTGGGAGCAGAGCTCGTCCTGTTTGGTCATTGCTGTTTCCCTGGTGCTTAGCACTGAGCCCATAAGGCAGCAAAGGCTCCGTGAATATCTTCATGATTCTAACGGGACATGTAACACAAATATTAATTCTCAACTCACAGGACTCTGTTGAGAGAAGATTACAAGTCTATTTAAAGAGCCAAAGCTGTGAATTTTCAGTATTTGGATGGCATGACTCACAGTGTTTCCATTTTCTTGCTGTTGGTCCCACCAGCGTCTCCCTTCAGAGTTATATGAGAATAATCGTATGAGCCACAGGTGTTTTAAACTAGCAGTAGACCCTACCAATTAACGGCCTGACGCTGTACTTTAGGTAGCCCAGCCCACAACTTCAGAGCTTTTTAGAACTCCTGTTTAAACTTAGTAGGTCAGACAACTTCTTAACTACTTCACGTTACTGAAACATCCAACAAGGCTACTCATGCAAACGGCTTCTCAACTTTGAAACTCGTGCTCTCACTTTCAAAGCAAGATTTAGGAGTTGCTGGTCTTGAGACATTTGACCTGGTTCCATCATGGGAAAAGCACCCAAAACTTTTACAAGTCACCTTATTTCTACACGGCGTATTTATGCTTTGTCCTATTACTCTGGGAGAAAAGCCTGGCTGACAAGACTCTGCGCTTTCTCTAACTTCTGTGATGTTTGACGCAGAGAATGTCCTGGCAGCAAGTTATGCTTATGGCTGCCCTTGAATGCCTGAACAAAGGAGTAATAAATTGTAGAAAGTGCCATTTGATTACATTTTTGCATTAATTTGCTTTCTTTTTCTTTGATGAGAAACTTTCTGGTTTCCTAAATGAAGCTTTTTGTTCCTAAACAATTAAAGAGAGGTGGTTCGGCACCTGTGGCTCAATCGGCTAAGGCGCCAGCCACATACACGTAAGGTGGCGGGTTCGAATCCCAAGCCCGGGCCTGCCAAACAACAATGATGGCTGCAACCAAAAAATGGCCTGGCGTTGTGGTGGGCGCCTGTGGTCCCAGCTACTTGGGAGGCGGAGGCAGGAGACTCGCTTGAACCCAGGAGTTGGAGGTTGCTATGAGCTGTGATGCCATGGCACTCTACCCAGGGGGATAGCATGAGGCTCCGTCTCAAAAAAAAAAAAAAAAAAAAAACATGTTTAAGTCAGACCCTACCAAAAACTCAGTAGGCCTTTCACCAGGGATTGCTTCCAGGCGTCCTCAAACTACGGCCCCTGGGCCACAGGCAGCCTGCATAGGACATTTATCCAGCCCGCCAGTGTTTTTGCTGCCTCTGCCTGTCCTGCTTAGCAGCCAACCCATCCCAGGGCCTGCAGTCCAGCCCTCCAACAGTCTGAGGGACAGTGAACTGGCCCCCTGTTTAAAAAGTTTGAGGACGCCTGGACAGATGATCTTATTCATTTTTACATTACATCAGAATAGAATTAGAATTGATGAATTATCCTAAAGGAATAATTGAAAAGGAGGGAGAGGGGAAGACTTTTAAGAAAATATTTGACAAACTCAGTTGTGACCAGTAACTCTATCCTGCCCTGCACACACCACCCGTGTTCAGGATGGCACTGTTGTCCCTTGCTAGATAGTGCACCCTGATGTGATTTTTTTTTAGGTACACATTATCTTTGATATAATTTTCCCTTTTTATTAAAGTCATATTACCATGTGATATTCAGAGCACAAAACTTCACATAAAATCAAATTTAATGCTAAGAAAGGTCGCCTGTGTCTCAATGGTTTACCTCTATTCCATTGTCTGTACCGGCACTGGAAGAAAAGGAAACCCTTTCACATAAAAATTAAAAAGCAACATTATCTTTTGCAAAATTTATGTAAAAAGAAATTCGATTTTGAAAGTCTTATGAAAATGGTAAAAGCATTTGGACTGAATTAAGATGTTTCCCATGAGAAAGTGAGATGGACACCTGCTGTGGGCTGCGGATCATCTCAAAATTCCTAGGTTGAAGCCTTGACCCCCAATGCCATGGTTCTTAGAGATGGGACCTTTGGAAGATAATCAGGTTTGGAATGTGGCCCTCCTGATGGGACTAGTGCCTCATAAGAGCACCAGAGAGCTTGTTCTTTCTCTTTCTCTCCCCACACCAATCCCCTCTGACGTAAGAGGACACGGTGAGAGGGTATCCACTTCAAGCCGGGAAGAGAGCCCTCACCAGAAACCGACCACGTGGCATCCTAATCTTAAACTTTCAGCATCCAGAACAGTAAAAAAAGTAATTTTTGTTGTTTTAGTCTCCCAGTCTACAGAATTCTGTTATGGTAGCCCCAAGCTAAGACTGCACTTCACATTGTTTCATCATCAGCAAAAGTTTTTGAGTATTGAAATAAATGTGTGCGTTGTTACAGAAATAAAGATATATTAATTAGAGTGGAATCAAAGGGCATTTAGAAATAGGTTATTAAAATGAAAAAAAAAATCCTGGAATAATTTAGGCAGATTGCAGATTTCAATGAGAAGAAATGCTCTTGTTTAGTTGGCGCCCTTCCTGAGGCCCTTATGAATCTCGTGCTGACACAGCAAGATATCTTCAACTCAGCACACAGCTAATAAGACAACAGGGAATCCTCATCTGAAGACTTTTCTTTCTGAATCACTTGCTATATGATATAGTTCAGATATTTGTCCCCTCCAAATCTCATGTTGAAATTTGATCCCTGGTGGTAGAGGTGGGGCATGGTGGGAGGGCCTTGGGTTGTGAAGGTGGTCCCTGGGAATGGCTCAATGCCCTGTCCATGGTAATAGGTGTGTTCTTGCTCTATTAGGGCACCCCAGAGCTTATTATTCAAAAGAGCCTGGCATCCCCATCTCTCTCTCTCTTGCTCCCTCTTTTACCATGTGATACCTGTCTCCCTTCCCCCTCCAACATGAGTGGAAGCCCCCTGAAGCCTCACCAGCAGCAGAAGTGGATGACCTGCTTCTTATACAACCTGCAGAACCATCAGCCAAATGAAACACTTCACTATAAATTACCCAGCCCTGTGTCTTTCTTCACAGCAATGCAAACAGACAATGACACCATACTGGGGTTTCAATTCAATAAAAAGCTTATACTTTCCTCATTTCTGTGAAAGAGACCTTAGATTAATTCTTTAACTTCACTAGACTTCAGTTTTCTCATTTGTAAAAAAGGAAAGAAGATGAATATCTGTCTCACTGTATTTTTAAAAGAATTTTAGAGAAGTGCCTAGCTCTGGAAAACTGTCAGCTCAGGTTAAATGCCCTGACCTGAGTACTGAATTCAACAAATGAAACAGCATTCATCCAGAAGACTACATACATATGCACTGTGGGCCACTCCAAAAAAACCTAACACTTCATTACTTAATTCAGAACCTACTGAAAACTCAGTAGACCTTTTACTAGTAAAAATTACCTCCACACTAGAGTGCCAGGAAGTTCCATGACATCATACAATGTGAAATTTCTTTTAACATATTCATCTATGATTTTGAATGAAAGTTGAAGAAAAATTTTTGAAATTTTTCAGGCTCTAAAATAGCTAAAACCATCTTT
>CAUYQV010037037.1:0-12801 GCA_963574575.1 Galagoides demidoff
ATTAAGTCATTTGTACATAGATCATAAATACATTTATGCCATTATGGGATTCAATGTGTTGATTATTTGTACAAATTGGAGTGCTTACATCCTACTAATCAACATAGCCTTCACCTCATTAAAAACATAATTAGTTATAGATGTAACTCTTTCCCTTAGAGTCACTTCATCTATGAAGCTAAAATTAGACAAAACTGGGGGCTTAAAAGCATCAAATTTAAACATGTGTATATTACTATTTTCCCCATAGGCTATGAAACAAGATCTTAATAGTTCATGCCAAATTTTATTTTCTCACATAGATGGTTTTAAAGTGCCTTTAGATAATGTGACAGATGAACAGAGAGAGGGAGAAAAATCACAGTAATGAAATGAAGCTTGTATTATAAAGTTCAAGTCATTACATACTAGGTGGCACATTTTGGGAACAATCTGTCCTACTTCTAATGTAAAAGCAGATGTTCTGCTCTTAAGACCTCAGTTTAATGTATTTTGTGGAAATTAACATTGAGAAGAAGACAAGATAGTGGGCCACCAGTAAAGGCAGAGCTTATAAAAAAGACTTTTATTACCAAGGTTAGCTTTGGGTTACTTTTACCAGGCCCTTCATCCAAAATGTTGCGTTCTACAATAATAGGCAGATGGGATAGACTACGTAACGGTAAGACTTGGGATGGGTGAGGGGTGTGCCTTTCTTTTGTAGAGCAGTTGAAGAGTGACACTGAAAGGAAATGAGCAAAAGGAGATCTGGCATGACACTCCAACTACAGAGGTATTTTATGAAAAAGCACGTATGGAAATTGAGAATGTAGCAATTGATTTTCTTCAAACTGAGTCTGCATATCCCTTGGAAAGTTTTCATGTGCCCTCAAGGGTACAGATATCACAGTCTGAAGACTGTTATCTAAGAAAGCATCTTTATCCCTGCACCAAGAGTCCTCTTGTGCAAATTACCATTTTCACCAGATCTAGAGAGATTAGAAATCAACACTGATTTTATTGGGCCCTGAAAAGCCAGGGCCAATGTGAAATACACCTAAACAATTGCAAGAAAATCAGGACCATTTCTGAGTGTGATCCTTTCAGGGGAGCAAAGCTAGGAACATGGTGACCTTGGAGCAATGATTCAGCCCCAGTATTTGCTGCTTTTTCTTTTCCCATTTCTCATGTAGAAATCTGTGCTTCTAACTTTGTGCCTATATCCCAACAAAGAGATGAGTTTTTTCTCAATGATGATAAATACTGAGCAACAGCTTTGGGTGTGGATCTTCTACTTAAAATAACACCTATCAGGTGAGCCTTTCAGTCAACAAACAATAAGCAGAAGATGCACGGAGCAAGGCAAATGCTTGCTCTTCTCAGAATCTAGGGACACTGGTGCCCCCCCCCCCGTAAAAAACAAACTGACAGGTAGCAGCTTGCATTTCAAACTGCTTTTCAAAATATTTGCATATGAATTATGCAGAGAAAAAAAATCTCCTTGCCCTGTAAGAATGAATTCTTATTCAGCTAGTATTAATAATCATTATATTAGCCTGGAGAGAATGATAAATATTTATAACCAAGTAACCGCTTGAGGTTTAAATATCACATAGAGGATTTAGCTTTTGTTGTCCTGAGAGGATTGCACAATGGGACAAAGTCCAGAGAGCTAAGACTCTAAAGTCCCAGGCTCCTTTCCAGAGACTGCTAGGGACAGGTTGGCTGCTGCTATACTTGCTCTACAAAACACAGGCAGGCAGGGTTACTCCCTGCTCAAATAATAAAGGCCTATTAATGTTTGGGACCCTCACTGTCCAGCTCTTATCTCTTCTATCTGTACACTTTTCCTTGATAGTATCATCTAGTCTCATTATATTCATATCTTCACTTTACACCCCTTTACAAACTTGATTCATACAATGACCAACTGCCTTCTTGATACCTTCACTTGGGTGTCGAGACATATCTCAAACTCACTAAATTCAAAACTAAACCCAGAACCTATGCATAGCATTCCTTATGTCAATTGGTGCCAAGACCATACTTCCTATTTCTCAGGTCCAAAATTTTGGAGGCATCTTGAAATCTTTTTTTCTTGCAGCATATCAATACATCAGGAAATCCTGTTGGCTCTGCCTTCAAAATATATCCAGAATCTATCCATCTCTTACCATATTACTGCTACCATGCTGGTTTTGACCACCATTATAAGTGCTTCAATCGTTATAATAGATTTCTAGGTGCTCTTCTATCTTCTAGCCAAAGGGATTATACTAAAGCATAAGTCACATTTGCTCTGCTCAAAACCCCTGAGCATGCCAAAAAGTACTGCTACATAGGAGGCACTCAGTAAATATCTGCCAATAAAAGATGTGTTTTCCTCCATTTGTCCTACCATAAAACCCAGGGAATCCCCTTTGCCCCATCCCAAATATAGGGACCTTGGAAGTGGGTGGAGCAAGATGGCCAAATAGAAACTTCCAGTAATAGTTCTCTTATAGGAACACAAAATTCAGCAAGTATCCATGCAAGAAAGCACCTTCAGAAGAACCAAAGATCAGATGAGCGATCAAAGTACCTGGTTTTAACATTATATCAAGACAGAGGCACTGAACAGGGCAGGAAAGGCAGTTTTGCATTTCCTATGCCACCCATCTTCCACCCCTTAACAGAGATAAACCAGTGCACCAGGTGGAGAGAGAATCTCTGTGCTTGAGAGAGGAAGAGTGAAGTGATTGCAGGGTTTTGCATCGGAACACAGAGCTGCCCTATCACAAAGAAATACAACACAGGGCAGAATTCTGCTTTCACCCATAGAGGGAGCAATTAGATAAGCCCGCCAAGGTGAAATTCTCTGCCCCAGCAATACAAACTTGAGTTATAGCTAGCCTCAGCACTGGCCAAAGAAAGCAGCCTATAATAAATTTATAAGGCAGTCAGGCCACATAGAGTGAAGTCCTTAGGCAACTTCTGCAGCTATGGTGGCTCAGAGCCAAAGGACTTGAGGTACATGTGACCTAGTGAGATATCAGTAGTGGCAGTCAAGTGAATGCCTATGTCAGTCCTCCCCCAATCCCAAGAAATGCAGCTCAGGGACAGTTTTCTGTTTGGAAAAAGGAAAAAGAAGAGTACAAAGGACTTTCTCTTGCAACTTGGGTACTGCCTCAGCCACAATAAAATAAATTATCAAGCAGACTTCTGAATTCCCTGCTTCCAGGCTTTGGTTCTTGGACAAGACATCTAGACTTACCTTTGTCCAGAAAGGAACCTGTTTCACTGATGGGAAGGGACCAGTCCTAGCAGGATTTACTAGCTGCTAACTAAAGAGCCTTAAAGTGTTGAGTAAATATCAGAGGTAGCCAGGCAGCAGTTGTCACAGCCATTGGGTGCAAGTAGGCTGGTTTCAGATGTGACCTGTAACACTCCAAACAATGGTGGCCAAGAGGGAGCAACCACGGCACTCCTCCCCTGACTCTGGCATCCTAGCACAGAGACTGAGGAAATCTAGTAGGAAACTCTGCCTGGTAATACAGATAAGTCTTTATTTTCTTACCCACGTCCAAAAAGGTGGTACCACCAAGAGTCTACTAGAATCATAACATTACTGGACATGGGGTGCCCCCAGTGCTGATATGGCTGTAGTTACCAAAGACTTAAATCACAACACTCAATTCTCTTCGAACACTTGAAAGCCTTCTCAAGAAGGATAGGTTCAAAAAAGCCCACATTAGGAAAAATAGAATAAATACATAATTCTTCACTGCCTAGAAATAAACAAACACCCTTAAATACTAAGAACATCTAGGAAAACATGACTTCACCAAATGAACTAAATAAGGCATCTGTGATCAATCCCAGTAACAGAGATATGTGACTTTTCAAGCAAATAATTCGAAAAAAAGGTGTTCTGTTAAGAATTTCAACGAACTTCAAGACAACAAAGAGAAAGAATGTAGAAACCTATCAGAGAAATTTCACAAAGAGATGGAAATTTTGAAAAATCAAGCAGAAATTGTAGAGCTGAAAAATTCAATTGACAAAATGAAAAATGTCACAGAGTCTCTCAACAGAGAAGAGAGTCTCCAAGGAACTCTCAGACAGATGTGCTGGCGGATTCTTGTTCTCTGGGCACCTGGTGATTCACTGGACTTATTTGAGTGAGTGTTGCTCACATTGCCTGAGTAAATTTAACTGGAACTCTCAGTCAGAGGTATCCGAAAATTCTTGTTCTCTGGTCACCACTGTCTGGGGCTTCAGGTTCATCACTTATTTGACTTCATTTGAGTGGTAGTGAGTAGGAAATGGAGTAGTGAGGGGCAGGTTCAGCAGGTCTGTCAATGGATTCCCCTCCTCCAGCTATTGCAGGCAGAGGGTGGGGCCACAGGTGTTGGTATCTTCCTAAAGCAGAGATTCCAGAAAAGTACTGAGACTCCTTAGGATTGGGCAGAGGGCAAGATGACAGCGGGGAAGAGACAGGTTGTGCTGTCTCACCAAGCTGGCCCTCAGAGACTCTGCCTAGAGTCCTAAAAGGGAGCTTTGTAAGGCTATGGGGGGAAAGCCACAAGCAGAAGTTTCAGCTCATTTGGGAAAGGGGTTGTTAGTCCCAGTTTCAGGGATCTTCTGATCCAGTCTCACATTGCCAATTTTAATTGCCAAGTAAGTCAGTACAGTGATTCCTAAGGGTCCCCAATTAGATTATCTCTCAATAACTATTCAGGGACAACCTATCATTTCAACTAAAAAATTATAATTAATATATTTTTTAAAAAGTTGAAAATACTCATGGGAAGGAGCCAGCAGAAGAATTCTGGCACCATGAAAAATCAGAACAGATCAACTTCCCTTAAGAGATTACAAAGAAGATAGAGCAGAAAATACCATCCATAGAGCAATTGCTAAAAGGTCAGAAATAGAATTTGGAATATGGATGGCAAATAAGATGACTGGAATTAAGGAGAAAAAGGAATAAAAATCAAAAAAATAGTTCAAAAGTTATCAGAAGAAATTAATGAATTTAAAGACAAAGTCACCAAGCATATGGACACAATGAGGAAAGATATAACAGAGCTTAAGGAATTGAAAAAGGCATTCAAGGAACATAAAAACATAGTAGAGATGCTCAGTAATAAAGTTGAACAGGGAGAAGAAAGAACTTCAGAAATTGAAGTAAACTCACACCTATAATCCTAACATTCTAGGAGGCTGAGGAGGTGCATAGCTTGAGCTCATGGGTTTGAGACCAGCCAGAGCAATAAGCAAGACCCCATCTCTACTAAAAATAGAAAAACTGAGGCAAGAGGATTGCTTAAGCCCAAGAGTTTGAGGTTGCTGTAAGCTATGACGCCATGGCACTCCACCCAGGTTGACAGCTTGAGACTCTGTCTCAAAAAAAAATGAAATTGAATATAATATTTTGAACTACCCTAAGCATTTGAAGAAGCAGAAAAAAAGAACAAAACCAGAATATTCCCTGAAAAGAGTTATGGGATCATTCCAAAAGATCAAACTTCTGAATTATACAGATTCCTAAAGAAGAGGATGATGGTCCTAAAGGAACTAATGCTCTATTCCAAGACATTATGGTGGAAAGTTTCCCAAATATTTCAAGAAACACAGAAATTCAGATAGCAGATAGTTTCAGAACCCCACCACAATGAAACCCAAACAAAGCATCTCCTAGATAATTAACTTTGCCAAAGTTAATATGAAGGAGAAAATCCTGCAAGCAGCCAGGCATAAGAAAAGTCTTACCTACAAAGGGTAAAATATGAGGACGACCACAGATCATTCAGCTGAAACTTTTCAAGCCTGAAGAGGACAGTCATCAGCCTTTAACTTACTTAAACAAAACACTTTTCAGCTCAGGATCCTGTATTCTGCTAAACTGAGTTTCATCTGTGATGGAGAAATAAAATATTTTACTGACATGCAAATGTTGAGGAAAGTTGCCATAACTAGACCAGCTGTACAGGAAGTACTTAGACATATTCTTCATATCCCCATATCTGATGGGAACTCAGGGGGCCTCTACACTGTGTGGCCCAGTGAACAGGGAGCACCCTGATAGGCTGGATCTATCCCCACCCTATGGAGTGGGTTTGGACCACCATGTGAACACTGCCTCTGGCTTGGGGGAACCTCCTGGAGGTTGAGCCCCTAGGTCCATCCCTACCCTACTGGCATGGAGAGGAGTGGGCTTAGCCTTAGGCAACTGGGCTCTGGGAGGCATACTACAAGCTGAGGATTCCTCTCTCCCAACTGCAGGTGAAAACTGCAACTTTTTGAATCTGTTACTAGAGGGGCTGACATTTTGGCTGTGACAGTTTGGCTCACTATCCATGAGCTGCCACCAGCCTGGGAGCATCATCTGGAAGTCCTATGCCCAGTCCCACTCCACCGAGCTTAGAGAAAACAAGCCTGGACCTCAGGGACTCACACACTGTGCAGCCCTGAAAGGAAGCTTTGGGAGGCTGTATGCAGGAAGAGCCATAGAAAAAAGCAGTAGCTCACCCCAGAAGTGCATTAATGTACATAGTTACCATTCAGGGTACAAGTGAACTTTTCTAGAACTAGAATGTGAATGTGTTGATACAATGATTAACCAAATGATATGAAAGTTATGTCAACCAGCTTGATGAAGATGTTTCAAATTGTATATGAAACAGCACAATGTACCCCATGTTGGCATCAATGTACACAGAAATCAATTAATAAAAAAAAAAAAGTTAACAGGCATATCTCTTGCCTAGTGGGCTGGACTCCCTGGAAATGACCTTTAAAAGGGCATTTAGAGCAGGCGTCCTCAAACTACGGCCCACAGGCCACATGCAGCCCACCTAGGACATTTATCTGGCCCGCTGGGTGTTTTTGCTTTCGCTGCCTGTCCTGCTTAGCAGCCGACTCGTCCCAGGGCCCGCAGTCCAGCCCTCCAACATTCTGAGGGACAGTGAACTGGCCCCCTGTTTAAAAAGTTTGAGGACCCCTGATTTAGAGATTTGCCTAGAAACTTGAAGTGTCCACTCCTCAGTCACATCGTTCCTTCCTGCTTAAACCCATCAGGCCTTAGAGGTGCCGGCCCAGGGCTGAGCCCTTCCTTTTTCCCGGGCTGTGCTCCTTGGCCTCTGTGTTTGCATGTGGTAAAGGAATGCCTTCAGGCACGTACCATATCCCCCAGGGTCTCTAAATACCAAAACGCTTAAACTTTAAGGTTGTGTTTGTGTCCTTGAGGCCATGCCTGCAATTCTATCCCTGAAGGAGGGGCCTCCGGAGGAGACCCACACTGGTGGATCCCTCCTGGGCACTATTCTGTTTGGGCCTCTGGTGGCTGCAGGGGACAGTGGCCACCAGCTCAATTGGTAGAGAAATGTGAAGAGAGTCTTCCAAAACACAGGACGACCTCAGTGAACTCAGCAGCGGCACCTCCCCTTCCAGTCAGGCCTGGAGATGACTGCAGCCTTGGCCAAGGGCTCCATTGCAACCTCATAGGAGGCCCTGAGTCAGAGGCAGCCTGTTAAGCAGGGCCCAGATTTTTGACTCACAGAAATTGTGAGATAACAGATATTTGTTGTCCTAAATTGCCAGATTTTGAGGTAATTTGGGGCAATTGATAACTGATACATTGTTTCACAACCATTGAGGCTCCTTGAGGTCTGCATCGGCTGCTGTGGGCTTCGCTATACTACTGAAATACTGAACCACGAGGAATTCCACAGACATGGTGTTATTTTGTCTTCATCCTTCACACACACTTTTCTCCTTTCTCCTTCCCAGTCTACCTTCTGGGTCTACTTGTTCTCCAAGGTTTTCCCCTGGGAAGAATCTCCGCAGTCCACGGTGGTAATGGTGGTCATGTTAAGTACCTCTCTGCAATTCTCCTGCTATTTTGTGAGCTCCTTTTTATTACATTGTGATTATTTGTCACTACTCACAAACACAAAACCTGATTCTGCCTTCTGTACTCTCTTTAGCGTGCTTTTGAAGATGACACCTACTTTTCCTTTTAGAAAATATACAGAAAATCCTTTTGGTCGATTAGTGAATATTTGGCTTGAGATGAAAACTTGAGATGAAAACTTTTAACACACCAAATCAGCTCATATACTGAAACTGGCATTAGGTGATTCCACTATGTCCCTAAAATAAATGTCAACTCAAACAAAAACAGGCACAATAAAATCATTCGGCAAATCTTCTCCATTTTAAAAATGCCCTCTGGCAATTTTTTTTTTTCTCAGAAACCACCAGTGTCCATAAAAAGAGAGGCCTGCATGTGGAAATGCACAGTAATGGCTTGTAAAGAAACTCTGGAATTGCAAGCCTGGGGGCATCCTGGTTTCTACTGGGCCACCGGCCATTGCCAAGCCTTAATGGGTGCAGGTGCAATTGTTCCCATCATGCCTTTGTTTTCACTTAATTCCCTTATCACGGCCATTTCCGTGGACTCCATCTGCTGGCCCCCCTTGGTTAGCACCACCAGGACAAACTCAATTTGCCAAGGACGAGAAAAATAAAAGTTCTTTGATTTCCCACAATCAAAGTGGGAAACCTTATATTTTTAAGTTCAATTCAGTGAACTTAGAAAACCATAGAACACTAAAAAACCGTGGGAGCCTTTGGCCAAGTTTATTTTCATCAGCTATTTGTGCTTTTTCTCCTAATCTCATGATTATTATCTGTTCATTTCCTAGGTACTGAATTGTAGAAAATACTTTATTTTTAAAATTTCTCATCAACCCCCACTATGACCCTTTGCTGATTTATTTTGATAGTTTATAATTTTGTTTTTAATTCTGCCATATTTTGAGCATTTCTGTTTTGGCCATTCTTGTTGGAGGTCAGGGTCCCCATTTCCCAAACCCAGTTGATCTTGTTCCATTTCTAAGCTGAGCTAGAAAGTTCCACTGAGGCACAATGGTACTCAAAAGTGAAAAGAATGGACACTGGAACTAAGACCAGAGTGGTGATGGAAAGTGAATAGGAAGGAAAAGTCATCTGCACAGGTTTCAGGGTAACAAAGAGATACTTTATTTAGGAAGAACAGAGAGAAAGTTTAGAGCACTTCCAAAGAGAATTGGAAGTGGGTCCCTCTCCTGAGGGAGAAAAAGTGAGCGAGAGACCATCACCAAGGCCTGCAGGGGTGTCAGTACTCTCTCCACTTGAAATTGGGCCTCTCTGCGCCTCCAGGCAGGATTGCCCTTCCCTGTTAGTCACTGGTGGTCACTTTCTATTGGTACCCAGTTTATTTCACACCCACAATCTTCTGGGCCTTCCAGACTTTCTGGTTCAGCAGGCCGGATTTTCCTCCTACCCCCCCTTAGTGTCCTTTCTCAATTATCAGAAAATTTTTATGACTTTTAGGAAAAGAAGGGATATTATAATTGGAAAAGAAAAAAAAGGAAAGAGAGAGGTACATGTGTCAGAGGAGACAGGGGTGAGCATGGAGCCCCGAGGGCAACTGAGGAGAGGCTGAGGGGAGGGATCAGGGAGAAGGCAGAGAGAAAGGGAGACAGTTTAATTTCTGAATGTTAGAGAGTACATGTGTTTGGTTTACATACTTTGTTTTTGTGCAGATTAAGTCAAAGTTATAGGAGTAAGTGTGCCCTTCATCCCGACCGGAGCTATCAAGCTACCCCCAGATTTTCCTGTTTGTCCTGTATTTGTTATAAGATGTAATCCTTAACTGCCCTGTTACTGAAAGCCTGCATAAACTTTTGTCCTTATTACAGGCTAGTTCTCCTTAGAGATGCCACGCAAAGGTTTCCCCACATAAAACAAAAATGTTGTGTGTTTTCAGGGTCGATGCTCTAAGCAGGGGTAAGAAATCTGATTGGAAATCTTCCAGAAAGGGTGGAGTATTCAAAGGAAATGATTCAGTTTCATGGTTTTCCCTCATAAATCTTGCTCTTTACTTGGAGAAACGCCACAGATACTCCGGGAGTTTGATTTAAAAATCACACACCTTGAATGATGAGTTTCGACCCACTCTTTCCAAATGCATAGAAGACTATTCTTCCAATGTACATTAATTTTGGTCTCTCAGAGTTTTCATAATTAAGAAACCACCTTCATTCTTGACTGAAAATCAGAAAGTGTATGTGAGTTTTTCATCCATTTAGAAAAAAAAAACCAGCAATAAGGGAGAAATTTCTTTTGAACACTGTAATTTTTAATGCTTCCTGTTCCCATTCAACTTAGAAGCAGAGAAACAGTTGTCCCTGAAGACTCTTACCTTCCTCTTGTAGTTCAGGGTCAGTTCTGCTCCTCCGGGGCCATCTTTCTTGACACCCTCTCTGAGGTCCTTGGTCCCTGCGCTGAGTCCTTCACGCAGGGCGCTGTTGTCTTCTCCGTTCTTCTCTGTGTCCCTGCGGACATCAAGCTCCTTCTTTGCATTCCTCGTGCTAGAAAAGAGTCTGTTACATAACAGCCCCTCAGCGCATGATACTCAGGTAAGGAGCCAAAAAGGAAGAACTTCAACAGAAATTTTCACCATCTGCCAAGAGCTGTGAAAATAAATTTGGCACCATTTCCTACCTGTTGATGAGTCATAATAAGCCCTATTAACGAGCTGGGGATGGATTATCACCCAGATTCCCAGGATTATACACATGCATTACTGAGTCAGCGTAATGGTATCCACATGGATAATGTAACTATCGATCCTTGTCTATAATTTTGAGATGATACGATAAATTCTGCATATAATATTAATAATTTTGATGTCTGAGTATATCTATCAGGCTAAAAATCAATGAATGAGTATTGGGTGTACCTTAAATCTTATAAAGACATGCAAATAAACTTCTAATGAACTACTAACTTTCTCCAGGAATTGATGCCAATTTTAATGAATACCTCATACTGTCTCTGCTTAACATAGCACATTGAACAAAGAATAAAATAAGAAGGATCTGGATAGCATTCTTCTAGTGGTTCTCAACCTGTGGGTCACAACCCCTTCGATGAAAATACATTGCGGCATCAGGAAGGTTGAGAACCACTGTTCTAGAGAATATAAGACATTCCCTAATGAAAGACATTACATTTATTTACGCATTTACTTATTGATTCAACAAATAATTATTGAGTTTCTAATAAGTGACAAGCATTATTCTGGTACTAGGCTATAGCAGAATGTTTATACTGTTATATAAAGCACATCTCCTGCTCTCATGGAGGTTACGTGCTGGTGGTGGAGATAGACCACAAAGAATCTATCGTTGACTGATGACAGACAGACGAAAGAACAGTGTCAGGCTGTGACAGAATAAATGCTGTGCAGAAAACTGAGGGGTCAGGGGATGGAGCAGCTGTTGTGCTAGGTGAGGGGTGGAGATGCTTTAGGAGAATATGATGATCATAAGCCACATTCTGTCCTACAAGGAAATAGTTTTAAAGATTATCTGACTTTGGATACGAGTGAGATGTAGAAGATGAGCTCTGTATGTCCTCGGAAGGCACAAAAGCTCAGATGTGCAATGTTCTTCATTCAATTTGACATTTTGACATAAAGACAGCCTCAAAATCTTACATTTGACAGCTCAAAAAAAAAAATCGTCAGCGCCTGTGGCTCAATCAGCTAAGGCGCCAGCCATGTACACCCAAGGTGGCAGGTTCGAATCCCCAGCCCCGGCCCGCCCAACAACAATGATGGCTGCAACCAAAAAATGGCCAGGCGTTGTGGTGGGCGCCTGTGGTCCCAGCTACTTGGGAGGCAGAGGCAGGAGACTCGCTTGAGCTCAGGAGTTGGAGGTTGCTATGAGCTGTGATGTCATGGCACTCTACCCAGGGGGATAGCTTGAGGCTCCGTCTCAAAAAAAAAGAATACAAGATTCAGTAGTGAGTCCAAATGAGGAATAGAAAATTAGAGCATAGGCTTGGCGCCTGTGGCTCAAGTGGCTAAGGCGCCAGCCACATACACCTAAGATGGTGGGTTCGAATCCAGCCCGGTCCGCCAAACAACAATGATGGCTGCTGTCAAAAAAATAGCTGGGTGTTGTGTTGTGGTGGGCAGCTGTGGTCCCAGCTACTTGGGAGGCGGAAGCAGGAGACTCGCTTGAGCCCAGGAGTTGGAGGTTGCTGTGAGCTGTGATGCCATGGCACTCTACCCAGGGGGATAGCTTGAGGCTCTGTCTCAAAAAAAAAAAAAAAAGAAAATTAGAGCATAGAAAACTTGACAGTGACATTGAAACCAATTAAACATAGAGTTGGCAAAAGCCAAAAAACAATGATTGAAAAAGAGGATTTGTGGCTTAAAACATAAACAAAAGCTGTATCTGTCATCCTGGATTAAGTGGACAAATATAAGTAGGCATGAGGGTGGCAGGCCAGGAGATGGAAAGATAACATTTTTTTTTTCACGACATAAAGGAGGTTATAAAAACGAATGATTTGTCATTGACTTTAATAATTTGTAGAATATAAACCTTTTTTTTTTTCTTTTTGGAGACGCATCTGTCTCATGCAGGGGAGTCATCCTAGCTTAGTGCAGCGGTAAACTCTTGGGCTCAAGCCTCTGCTTACCCACAAGCAGGGACTTTTTTTTTTTTTTGAGACAGAGCCTCAAGCTGTCCCCCTGGGTAGAGTGCCGTGGCATCACAGCTCATAGCAACCTCCAACTCCTGGGCTCAAGCAAGTCTCCTGCCTCCGCCTCCCAAGTAACTGGGACTACAGGCGCCCACCACAACGCTTGGCTATTTTTTGGTTGCAGCGGTCATTGTTGTTTGGCAGCCGGGCTGGATTCAAACCCGCCACCTTAGGTGTATGTGGCTGGCGCCTTAGCCACTTGAGTCACAGGCGCCGAGCCGGGACTTTTTTACTTAT
>CAUYQV010037039.1:0-11225 GCA_963574575.1 Galagoides demidoff
AAGAACCTGCTTTAAATTTCCATGCCAATTTCCAACCCCCGGACTGTACCAAGCAAGGTTAGTGGCTATTGAAAATACCACCAGGACAGGGCTATCTAAAGACACATTTGGGAGTGTGTTAGCTATACAAAAAAAAGACACTGTACAGTTTAAAAACAAATCTTACACAGCCTTACATTTCAAGTTTTTTTTCTTTAAAAGGAGTGAGTTGTGTACTAGGGGGTTTAAATGTTTCATGGACAAGAAAAAAACTGCCCTAGAACTAACTTACTCATCTTCTTCACGTTCTTCTTCCTCTTCATCCTCTTCATCTTCCTCATCTTCCTTCTTTTTCTCACTTTTTTCAGCCTTGACGACCCGGTTTTTTGCTGCATCAGGCTTTCCTTTAGCTTGGTATGCAGCAATATCCTTTTCCTATTTTTCCTTCAGCTTTGGAGCCTTCTTTTCATAAGGCTGCTTGTCACCTGCAGCAGTGTTATTCCACATCTCTCCCAGCTTCTTTGCAATATCACCAATGGATAGGCCGGGATGTTCTCCTTTGATTTTTGGGCGATACTCAGAACAGAACAAGAAAAAGGCGGTAGGAAGCCTCTTGGGCGCATTGGGATCCTTGAACTTCTTTTTTGTTTCCCATTTATTTATTTTTGCAGTTTGGGGCCGGGGCTGGGCTTGAACTCGCCACCTCTGGTATATGGGGCCAGTGCCCTACTCCTTTGAGCCACAGGCACTGCCCTGTTTCTCCTTTTAGGAGGGATATAGGTTTTCATTTCTCTTTCATAACAGGCCTTGTCCGCCTTTGCCATATCTTCAAATTTTCCTTTCTCTTTAGCAGACATGGTCTTCCACCTCTCAGAGCACTTCTTAGAAAACCCTGAGAAGGTGACTGAAGCATCGGGGTGCTTCTTCTTGTGCTCCTCCCGACAAGTTTTCACAAAGAATACATATGATGACACTTTGCTTCTCAGCTTCTTAGGATCTCCTTTGCCCGTGTTTAGTTATTTTTCCTCAGCAAGGCACAGAGTCAGTTGCCCAGTGCTGGTCCAGCTCTCACTTGACCCAGCGCTGTCTCTATGGAGCTCAATGTACTGCAATGGCTGAGAGCTGGAGCCAGATGCCTCAAACAACTTTTTTCATGGTTAAAACCAAAGGAACTTAGTAAGTCAGGGTTTTTTTTTTTTTTTTTTTTACTTAAAATCTCTTTATATTTTAATATTTTTAAAACGTTTTATTTTGTAATAATTTTATTTTGACAGCAAATTAGAAAAAAAGTACAGGAAATGTCCTGTGTATCCTTCACCCAGTTTCTCCCAGTGGTAACCTCCAGCATAATGATTGTATCAAACTCGGAAACTGAAATTGGTACAATATACAGAGATTGTCTGAATGTTACCAGCTTTCCAGGCATTCATTTGGGTTTTGTGCAGATTGGCATGACCACCACTACAGTCTAGATACAAAACTCTTTCAGTGTTCCCCTTATTGTACCCCGTTATAGGCACACCTACCCTGCCACCCCATCCCTAAACTCTAACAATCACTAATCTGTTCTTCATTTCTAATTTTCTTTTTTTTCCCTTTTTTTGCAGTTTTTGGGTGGGGCTGGGTTTGAACCCGCCACCTCTGATATATGGGGCCGACACCCTACTCCTTTGAGCCACAGGCTCCATCCCATTTCTAATATTCTTATCTCCATGTTATTTAAATGGAATCATACAATGTTTGATCTTTGGATTGGGTTTTTTCACTGAGTGTAATTCCCTAGAGAGGAATTTCAGGTGGTTGTGTGTATCAATAGTTCATTCCTTTTTATTCTGAATGTCATCTCATGATATAGATGCACTACATTTAATTTATTTTTAATTTACTTTTATTATTATCTTTTCGAGACAGAGCCTCGCTATGTCACCTTCGGTAGAGTGCTGTAGCATCACAGCTCACAGCAACCTCAAACTCTTGAACTTAAGCAATTCTCTTGCCTCAGCCTCCCAAATAGCTGGAACTACAGGTGCCAGGCTATTTTTAGGTTGCAGTTGTCATCACTGTTGTTTAGCAGCCTGGGCCAGGTTCGAACCTACCAGCCTCAGTGTATGTGGCCAGCGCCCTACTCACTGAGCTATGGGCGCCAAGCCTTATTTTTTATTTTTTGAAACAGAGTCTCACTTTGTTGCCCCAGGCTAGAGTGCTATGACTTCATAGCTCACAGCAATCTCAAACTCCTGCGCTCAAGCAATCCTCCTGCCTCAGCCTCCCAAGTAGTTGGGACTTTAGGCATCAGCCATAATGCCCAGCTAGTTTTTCTATCTTTTTTTTTATTTCAACTTACTACTTTGAAGTTTGTTTTTTTTTTATTACTTCTTCCTCCTGTAGTGTTCTCTTGCCCCCCATAGTGTTCTCTTGCCCCCCATGTAGCTAGGATCACAAGGTCCAGCTGTCTTGTTGTTGTTATAGAAACGGAGTCTCACTCTGGCTCACTCTGCCTCAGGTGGGTCTTCAGCTGGTCTCGAGCCTCTGAGCACAGGTGATCCACCTGCCTCGGCCTCCCACAGCGCTGGGACAACAGGCATGAGCCACCATGCCCAGCCTAGTTTTTCTGTCTTTAGTAGAGACAGGATCTTGCTTTTGCTCAGGCTGGTCTCAAACTCCTGAGCTCAAGCAATCCACCCTCCTCTGCCTCCCAGAGTGCTAGGATTACAGGTATGAGCCACCATGCCTGGCCTGATGTACCACATTTTAATCATTCACCTGTTGAAGTGCATATGGGTTGTTTCTAGTTTGGGGCTATTATGAGTAAAGTTGATATAAATATTAGTGCATAGATTTTTGTGTGAAGATAGTTTTCATTTCTTTGGGAAACATGAGCAAGTCCAATTGGGTTTATTTTTCATTATTCATAAATATTGAAACCTCTTCTCCTTTGGTCCCTTAATGTGGAAAATTATATTGACATATTTTCTACTTTTACACTGGACTAGAAATGTAGGTTGCATCGATATTGAGTCATTGGAGAAGGAATTCATGCTTACTTTACAAATCAATGTGGAGCCATAAGGTTTATGAGGAAAGTAACATTTTATATAGATTGATGTGGCCATAGGGTTTAGGATAAATTGAAGTCGAAAAAACAGGGGATAGATGATGGGGTCAGGTGAACAAAGGACAATCATTTTATTTATTTATTTATTTATTTGTAAGACAATGTCTTGTTCTGTCACCCAGGCCAGAGTACAATGATGAGATCATAGCTCACTGCATCCTTCAACTCTTGGGCTCAATCTCCTGTCTCAGCCTCCTGAGTAGCTGGGACTATAGGTATGTGCCACCACATCCACCTAATTTTTCTTTTCTTTTTTTTTTTTTTGGTAGAGACAGAGTCTCATTTTATTGCCCTTGGTAGAGTGCCATGGCATCACATCACTCATAGCAACCTCCAACTCTTGGGCATAGGCGATTCTCTTGCCTCAGCCTCCTGAGTACCTGGGACTATAGGTGCCCACCATAACACCCAGCTATTTTGTTGTTGTTGTTGTAGTTTGGTTGGGCCAGTTTTGAACCCGCCATCCTTGGTATATGAGGCCAGTGCCCTACCCACTGAGTCACAGGCACTGCCCATTTTTCTATTTTTTTTTTTTTTTTTGTAGAGACAGGTCTCACTATATTGCCCAGGCTACTTTCAAACTCTTGGCCTTAAGAGATCCTCCTGCCTCAGCCTCCCAAAATTCTGAAATTATAAGTGTGAGCCACCATGTCTTTCATTTTATACTGAATGGGTTGGGGGTCAGGAGAACTAGGAAAGTCTTACATCAATCCCATTTCTATCAGTAAACTTGTTATATTACTATGTGTAACCAGCAGCAAGTCATTTAACTTTTCCTGACTTCAGTTACCTCGTTTGTGAAATGACCTGGCCTGGATCTGTGAAATTCAATATTGCTTTCTAATGTGCAAGTTTATAATTCCAAACGATGAGGGAACAATCAGGTTTTTCCCCCAAGTGGGAAAGGAAGACAGAATATCTGACAGATATCTTGATAAGAATCTATTTCCCTCAGCCCCTGTTTGAACCCAATAGATGCTCAAAAAGACTTCCAAACTTCAAAGCTGGACGAGAGAGAAAGGCAATGCTTATCATTTTAAGGAAAATGGAGCTCAACAAGATAAGCTCATTTTGGAGGAAGGACTTGTTAAGTTTTATTTTGGATGTGTTTTGTTTGTGGACAAGACAGTTATGTTGTACAGCTCCAGAAGACAGTATATGGTGGTCTATGTAAATGGTTCCCCTCACATCAGGAGTTATGTAGTATACATACAGTCTGCACTGCCACACACAACAGTCTTGACTGGGAACCAGGATCCAGGACATCCAGGTAGAAATGTCTGTAAGACAGCTGGATATGAGTCTGGTGTTTGGGAAGGAGTATTCCTAGGAAATGTTGGCTTACACTTAAATAGGTAGTGGTAGACAATACATAGAGAGTGTACATTGAAAAAGAAGGGCACACTGGGGCTAGTACCAAGCATTCGGTTTTAATCAAGTGCATGATTTAGTTGGAATCAATATAACTATATTCGACCATTATGTTTGGTACTAGCCTATTCTCTGTCATTCAGTACATAATACTGCATAAATATCACCTGTAGTCAATCTTTTATAGCCTAATTATAGATTTTTCACACCTCTAAAAATCTGATGATTCTAAAATTAGCAGGAAGTTGTACATCTATAGGCCAAGCATTTGGTATAAAAGTGACAAAATAAATTTATTACCCAATTGATGCATCCCAGGGTTTACTTTTGTAAAGAGACTAGGTTATAAAAATGTGCAAAGATTCAGAGGTTCTTACATTTTTCAGATAAGGTGAGGAACTCCTCCTAAATTGTATTAGTTTTGTGTATTCACTCTGCCCATTGCTGTCATGAATCTTCCTGGTTGATGGTTGGTTTCTTTTAAAAACCTTTTATCTCCTGGAGGGATGCCAGATTGAGATTTAGTTCTGGGGCATAAACATGAAACTTACTATTGAGAGGACTGCCTATGTTAAAAATTTTTTTTTGAGACAGAGTCTCAGTTTGTCACCCTTGGTAGAGTGCCATGGCATCATAGTTCACAGCAACCTCAAACTCTTGGGCTCAAGAGATCCTCTTGCCTCAGTTTCTCATTTTTAGTAGAGATGCGGCTCTCACTCTTGCTCAGACTAGTCTGGAACTCCTGAGCTCAAGCAATCCACCTGCCTTGGCCACCCAGAGTGCTAGGATTACAGGCATGAGTCCCTGCACCCAGCCACCACCTATGTTACTTTTGAGTCAATCCAGCCAATATTCTTGCTAGGGGATACATGGTGTGACTAAGTAACTAAAAATTTTGAACAAAATAGATTTATGTGAACCTAGGTTTTCTAATGAGTGCTGACCCTTAAAGCCAAAGTGTGACTGGGGAGATTTGTTTATGCATTGATAAAGACTGTGACTCCCACAAGCATTGATAAATGCTTGTGACTCCCAAAATTTATATGTTGAAATCCTAACCCACAGTGAAATGATATTAGGAAGTGGACCCTTTGATAGGTGATTAGTGCCCTTACAAAAGAGACCCCATGGAGCACTTTCACCCCTTTTACCATGTGAAGACAGTGAAAAGATACCCTCTGTGAACCAGAAAGCAGATCCTCACCAGACACTGAATCTGCCAGTGTCTTGATTTTGGATTTCTCAGGATCTAGAACTGTAAGAAATAGATTTCTATTGTTTAAGCTACCCAGTCTATGCTATTCTGCTATAGAGGCCCAAATGGAGTAAGGTACCCAACTAATCATTAACTGATGCAATTTTTAGCTACTGAGCCAGTGTATGAACCACACAAAAAAAATAAACATGTTACATTATAAATACAATTTATTTTTGTTCAAGTTGTATTTGAGATTAATCACATTTAAATCAGTAAAATGACTTTTGCCAGATTCCAAAAACCAATCCTCCCTCAAATAATTAAAATTTACCACCATTGGCTGGGTGCCATGGCTCTCATGTGTAATCCTAGAACTCTTGGAGGCCAAGGCACGTGGATTCCTTGAGCTCTGGAGTTTGAAAACACCCTTAACAAGAGGGAGACCCTGTCTCCACTAAAAATAGAAAAATTAGCCAGGCATCATGGTGGGCTCCTATAACCCCAGCCACTTAGGTGGCTAAGTAGGGCGGATAGCTTGAACTCAGGAGTTTGAAGTTGTTGTGAGTTACACTGATGCCATGGCACTCTACCTGGGTGACAGAGCAAGACTTGGTCTCAAAAAAGAAAAATCTCTGTGCTTTAGTTTAGATAGCTGCTATTTCAATGTCTTCGAGTTCACAGATCTTTTCTTCGCAATGTTTTCTTTGCTGTTAAGGGGGTAGCCACCAAAATTTTACTGTTTAGACTACTACTTAACACATTAGATCAGTCAATTCCTTTTGCCTTCTTTAAAGTAATGATAAATAGCCCACGAAGTGTTCCTTCTGGCAATGGCCTTTCTCATTCATAGCTTCAAATTGTATTTCAAATGTATGAGTTTATACATTGGAAGAAGTAACTACCTCATCTTATGTGTTAATTTGATACTAAGTATGTGGTCAGCCCAAGTCTTCCTGTCCATGGCCTCTTTGCCCAAGCAGTCTTCTTCCTGTATACCAGATCAGAACTCAGTGGTGAGCAGACCTGGAGGACCTCACTCCAGAAGGGTTGTTGATTCCCTCAGAACCACCCCTGTGAGCTGACTCCTCTCAGCTCTCATATTCAGATCAGACTACATTACTGTGCACTGCTTTGCTAGGAAGAGAGAGAAGGGGACAAGGAAGGGAAGGAAGAAGGGGAGGAAATGAGGAGCGAGAGGAAGGACTAAATAAAGATGGGAAAATGGGAGTTGGACAGAGGAAAGAACCTGAATCACTGTCATTGCCAGAAGTTAAACTGAATGGTTTATAACAGTGGTTCTCAATCTTCCTAATGCTGCAACCTTTTAATACAGTTCCTATGGGTTGTGACCCACAGGTTGAGAACCGCTAGTTTGTAACCTTTTGGAGATCAAGGACCTCCTATAAGATTCTATGAAAGCTATGGCTTCTTTCCTCGGAGATTGGCCCATGTCCACATATCTAGGAAATTTTGCATCCCATTTCAGAGAGTTTATGTACCTCATTAAGTGCAGTCGTTAGCCCAAGCTCAATAGTCTACAATAATGACCTCCCATCATGAAATTCGATCACACCATCTGCAATTCATGTGACACAGATTTGAGAAGCATTTTGTTACAATGTCTGACATATCTTACAGTGGGTCAATTTCCTAATGTTCTGCCTGGGACCTTCCTTTGTCTCATGCTCTTTGGGTGAGCTTACACATACCCCAGGCTTCAACTGACCTCTCTATGAATATCACCTTTTTTTCTCCCTCATGGGGAATCCCATGAAAGTTATAAAACCTCTATACACAAACATGCACATACATATATAATGTCTCAGTATTATACTACTTGTGGGCTGCTCAAAGTCCATCGATAGGTGCAAGATTAGGAATACCTGGATTAGAGGCAATAAGATCTCCATTTTTGAAGTGGATTAAGGCATTTGGCACTTTTATTTGGTTTTTAAATCTATTCCAGTGGTTAGTAGAAACAAGGTTTGAGTTTTTTGTTTGTTTGTTTGCTTGTTTGTTTGTTTAAGAACTACATGACGACTCAGATCTTCCTGGTTTTGAGCTTTAGTATGGAAATTCTGGTCAAGTCCCCATTGTTGAAAAAGCTGGTGGCTCACATGGAACTCTGAGTAGCCCAGTATAGTCCCCCAGACTCTGCTGTAGAGAGCAGCTAGGTATAGGGCTTGGTCCACTGTGCTCAATCAATTTGGTTTTTTACTCTACTATATCATGAGGGAAACACAGTCTCTTTCCATTAAGAGTAGTCTATTCTGGGTTAACTCAGTCTCGTTGTTTCAGAGTTTCAATTCTCCACCCCATATGTCCTTCCTTCTTAAGATGTTGACAGAGAAGGGGCAATTAGTTGATATAGGCATCCTTATGTGGGTCCTTATTGGCCTCTACAGTGATGCCTCATCAGTGTCCTCCCCCCCTCCATCATTGGGAACTCTGCTGGAATCCAGTGAAGAAGTTCAGGACATGTGAAATACAGGGTTTATTCTCTTAGCCCATCAGGGCCCAGACTTGTTCACCACCCTGCTACCTTAGCCCCATGTCTCTCCCGGTCTCAGAGGCCTTTTAGGCTCTCTGAATCTCAGCCACACTCTTCCATCCAGTCCCACCTGCAGCCTTTGCAATAGGGTCACCTTGTTCCTTGTGGCAGTGGCCCCATGGGAGACCGACTGACTCTCAATATTCAGCTGTTTTCCATATCTTCCACTGGGAGCAGGTGGAAACATCTGGACCCATCTATGTCAGGTGGGAACTGAGGGAGATATGGCCCTTTCACTGCCCAAATATGCCTTATATCCATTTTTCTTCTGTTATTATCACCTCTTGTTGATTAGAGGCACTCAGGAAGGTAGATTTTCTATTGCTATAATAGAGTATAACAGATAATTTATTTTTAAAAGAAATATATTTCTCACAGTTCTGTAGGCTGAGAAGTCTAAGAGCATGGCACCAGCATCTGACAAGGGGCATCCCTTGACCCAAGGATGGAAGGTGGTATTAAGCAAAGGAGACAATGAAGAAATCAGGCCACATTGGCTTTCATAACCCAGTCTCAGATAACACACTCATGTATTAATCCATTCATGACAGATCTACTGTCACCTAACCACCTCTTAAAGATCCCACATCAATTAAATCTCAACAAGTGCAGTGGCTCACATCTGTAATCCTAGCACTCTGGGAGGCCGAGGCAGGTGGATTGCCTGAGCTCACAAGTTCAAGACTGACCTGAGCCAGAAGGAGATCTTGTCTCTAAAAATAGCCGGGCGTTGTGGCGGGCGCCTGTAGTCCCAGCTACTTGGGAGGCTGAGACAAGAGAATTGCTTAAGCCCAAGATTTTGAGGTTGCCATAGCACTCTACCGAGGGTGAGAAAGTGAGACTCTATCTCACACACACACACACACACACACACACACATAGATAAATAAATAAATAAATATCAAACATTCAAATCATATCAGTGATGTCCCTGAGTTTCAAAGATGGAATTGGACCTAATTCTATCTTATTTTCAATTTTTCTCCTAAACCTGTTAGATAATGTCCTCAGGTTCACCCTTATGAGGTGGGGTCGGTAGGGGAGGGAGGAACAAGGATGCCTGGACCAGGCCTCTTAACTTTTCTCTCTCTCCCATCTCTCAGAGCGCTCCACTTTTGTTTCTGGATAGTGTACCTTGCATTCGCCTCATATCTTGAGTTCTCACAATCTAGTAAAGCTCTGGAATGCCAGTTGACCAGGTTTTCTTCTCTCTTTCTCTCTCCCTCTGTCTCACTCATGCTCTTGCTCTCTCTTGCTCTGTTGCTCAGGCTGAAATACAGTGGTGTGATTATAGCTCAGTGCAGCCTTGAACGCCTGCCATCCTCCCACCTCAGCTTCCTGAGTCACTGGGACTACAAGTGTGAGCCACTACGCTCAGCTCCTTCTCTTTCTTTTCACAATGGCTTCTTTGCAGTATAATTTACATACTATAAAATCCACCCATTTTAAATATATAGTTCAATCACTCTTTAGTAAGTTTATGGAGTTCTATAATTATCACCCTATGTTCAGTTTTAGAAGATTTTCATTACCTCAGTGACATAATTCATGCTTATGTATATTTTCCCATCTCTAGCTCCAGGTTACTACTAATCTGCTTTCAGTCTTTATGGAGTTGCCTATTCTGGGCATTTCATATCAATGTAATCATATGATATGTGCCATTTTATGTTTGGTCGATTTTACTTAGTATACTGTTATTGTTGTTGTTTTGGCCAGGACTGGGTTTGAACCTACCACCTCTGGTATATGGAGCTGACACCCTACTCCTTGAGCCACAGGCGCCACCCAGTATACTGTTTTTTCTTTTTCTTTCTTTCTTTCTTTCTTTTTTTTTTTTTTTTTACTGTTTCAGGTTAATTGAAGGTACAAAAAATTAGGTTCCAATGTTTGCATTTGTTAGGTAAAGTCCCTCTTATATAATTGTATCCTGCCCCCAAGAGGTGTGCCATATATCCTAACATTGTGCTCATTAAGTGGGAACACACCCATCCCCCTTCCTCCTTCCTTCTCCTTGCTCCCTCGTTCCCCTACTCCCCTCCATGAAGTGATTTGAGTTTTTCTCTTATGTGGGAGTGTATTACTTAGATTGTCTACTGGTTTCATATTAGAATTGAGTACATTGTATTCTTGCTTCTCCATTCTTGTGATACTATACTAAGAAGAATGTTAGTATACTGTTTTTGAGATTCATTCATATTGCATGTAATGTACCTCATTCCTTTTTAAGACTGAATAATATTCCATTGAATGGATATATATATATACCACATTTTGCTTATCCATTCATCCATTGGTGACCATTTGGGTTGCTTTCACCTTTTGGCTATTGTGAATAGTGTTTCTTTGAACACCAATGTGCAATTTTTTTGAATATCTACTTTTAATTCTTTTGGGTATATACTTAGAAATGGAATTGCTGGGTCATATGGTAATTCTATGTTTCACTTTTTGAGGAACTGCCAAACTGTTTTCTATAGCGACTGCACCATTTTACATTCCTACCAGCAGAATAAGAGGATTCCAATTTCTTCACATCCTCACCAACACCTGTTATAGCCTGTCTTTTTGATTATAGCCATTCTGTTGGGTGTGATGGGCTTGCCTCTTACTATATAAAAAAATTAAAAAATCTCTGACACCAAGACTGCTGTTTCTCTAAGGATTTAAAAGCATTTAATTTGATGACAAAATCCCAGTAAGGACTACATTTTTTTTTCTACATGGTTTCTACCATTCCTTGGAGCACTGAAACACAATGAGTTAATGCTGACTGTAATAGAGGGCATCCTAAGGCAATATGATTTAAGAAGAATCAATTAGATGTTTTCTTTTTTTTTTTTTTTTTGAGACGGAGCCTCAAGCTATCCCCCTGGGTAGAGTGCCGTTGCATCACAGCAACCTCCAACTCCTGGGCTCAAGCGAGTCTCCTGCCTCCGCCTCCCAAGTAGCTGGGACCACAGGCACCCGCCACAACACCCGGCCATTTTTTGGTTGCAGCCATCATTGTT
>CAUYQV010037041.1:0-11265 GCA_963574575.1 Galagoides demidoff
AGCAACCTCCAACTCCTGGGCTCAAGCGAGTCTCCTGCCTCTGCTTCCCAAGTAGCTGGGACCACAGGCGCCCGCCACAACACCCGGCCATTTTTTGGTTGCAGCCATCATTGTTGTTTGGCAGGCCGGGCTAGGGATTCGAACCCGCCACCTTAGGTGTTTGTGGCTGGCGCCTTAGCCGCCTGAGCCACAGGCACCGAGCCTTGATTTACATTTCTTTGACGACTACTGATGAGCATTTTTTCATTCAGCTGCTGACCATTTGTAGGTCTTCTTTTGAGAGATGTCTATTCAGACCCTTGGCTCATTTTTTAGTCAGGTTATTTTTTTCCCCTATTGAGTTGTTTGAGCTCCTTATATGGGCTAGTTATCAATCCCCTTCAAGATGGGTAGTTTGAAAATATTTTCTCTCATTTTGTGGGTTGTCTCTTCCCTTTGTCCATTGTTGCCTTTGCCATGCAGAAGCTTTTTAGTTTGCTCAGTCCTGTTTGTGTAATTTTACTTCAGTTGCCTGTGGGGAATATTACTCAAGAAGTCTTTGCCCAGTTCAATGTCCTGAAGCATTTACCCAATGTATTCTTTTATTAGTTTCATTGTTTTGGCTCTTAGAGTTAAGCCTTTAATCCATTTTGATTTGATTTTTGTATAGGGTTAGAGATGAGGGTCCAGTTTCATTCTTCTGCATATGGATAGCCAGTTTTTAAAGTATCATTTACTGAAGAGACTATCCTTTCCCCACTGTATGTTCTTGGCAACTTTGTCAAAGGTAATTCACTATTGATGTGTCAGTTTATTTCTGGGTTCTTTATTCTGTTCCATTGATATCTGTTTTTATGCCAATCCTATGCTGTTTTGGTTACTATAGCTCTATGGTATAATTTGAAGTCAACTAATGTGATTCCTCTAGTTTTGTTCTTTTTGCTCGGGATGGCTGTGGCTTTGGATCTTTTGTGGTTCCATATAAATTTTGGGATTATTTTTTGTATTTCCATGAATGATGCCATTGGTATTTTGGTAAGAATTGCATTGACTCTGTAGATTGCCTTGGGTAGTATGGACATTATAACAATATTGATTCTCCTAATCTATGAACATGAAATATCTATTCATTTTTTTGTGTCCTCTTCAATTTCTTTCTTCCTATGTTTCCCTCAGTAGAGTGCCATGGCATCACAGCTCATAGCAACCACAAACTCTTGGGCTTAAGCAATTCTCTTGTCTCAGCCTCCCAAGTAGGCGCCCACCACAATGCCCAGCTATTTTTTGGTTGTTATTGTTGTTGTAGTTGTCATTGGTGTTTTAGCAGGCCTGGGCCAGGCTCAAACCCATCAGCAGGGGTGTATGTGGCCAGCGCCCTAACCAGTTAGCTACAGGTGCTGAGCCCTCTTCAATGTGTTTCATCAGCATTTTATAGTTTTCAGTATGGAGAATTTTCACTTCTTTGGTTAAGTTTATTCCTAGGTATTTTATTTTATTTGTAGCTATTGTAAATGGAATACCTTTTTGTTTCTTTTTCAGAATGTTTACTGTTGACATATAGAAATGTTACTGACTTTTGTATGTTAATTTAGTATCCTGATGCTTTACTGATTTGTTTATCAGTTCTAATAGTTTTTATTTTATTTAGTCCTTAGTTTTCTCTAGATTTAAGATTATATCCTCTGAAAACTTCTTCCTTTTCAGTATGGATGCCCTGTATGTCTTCACTTGTCTGATTGCCCCAGCTAGAACATCCTGTACTATGTTGACTAATAGTGGTAAAAGTGGACATCCCTGTCTCGTTCTAGATCTTAGAGGAAAGACTTTTAGTTTTTCCCCATTCAGTACAAACATCACTATTCTTTTGTCACTTTACAGTTATTGTTCTGAGTGTATTTGTAGACCATAATCAAAAACATTTTCCAGTTATTTCTTTTTTATATTTGTACATGAATATGTCACAGTTTTATCAGAACTAAATTATGTAGTCCAATACTTACCTATTTACTGTCTCTCCTTTTTTCTCACATCATAAACTAATGTTTTTCCCTACCTACCTCTGCTGTATCAGAAACAATATTCCTATACAGGGTGTCCATAAAGTTTGTGTGCAATTTTAAATAGTTACATTATTGAATTGTTCATAAAATATTTGCATATTTGCTCTTTCTTACAATGTTTTACATGTGTTTTTCTTTTTAAGGATAGAATGTAATCATGGAAAGGTTAACCAGTCTTTCCAAAGTCACTCTGGATATGGTTGAGGCAGAAATAAACTGTAGGTTCTAATCTTTAGTCCTCAGGGACATTTATCTGCTCTTTTCTCCTGCCAAGTGCTACAGCTTCAATAATCTTGCTCATGCCAGAAAGTGATCTTTGTAGGCAGTGGCGGTGAGGCATGGGAGGGGAAAGGGAAGGTACCAAGTACCCAGAGTATTTTGTTCTTTTTCCAGGAATCTACAGCTTCTAACTCTTGAAACAGTCCTGCCCCAAAGAAGGAGAAGTTGCTAATCTATTTCATCAGAGTACTGAATAATTGTTGAGTTTCATCATATTAGTGGGTAAGGTCACCACACATTTAAAAATCAGTACCTACACTTAGTCACTCTCCTTCATTTCTTTTTTGAGACAGAGCCTCACGCTGTCCCCCTGGGTAGAGTGCTGTGGCATCACAGCTCACAGCAACCTCTAACTCCTAGGCTCAAGTGAGTCTCCTGCCTCAGCCTCCCAAGTAGCTGGGACCACAGGCGCCCGCCACAATGCCCGGCTATTTTTTGGTTGCAGCCATCATTGTTCTTTGGCAGGCCTGGGCTGGATTTGAACCCGCCACCTTAGGTGTATGTGGCTGGTGCCCTACCCCTTGAGCCATAGGCACCGAGCCCTCCTTCATTTCTTAACTCCATGAATTTTTGTAAAAAATGCCCTGGTAGAACCCGCATCTGGTGGACAGATCTACTTGAACTTCTTCCAGTGTGCAATTAAATGTGTAAATTAGGCTGAGTTCTGCGCCTCTGATTTAGCCATTTCTGATTTGGAGGTGACTGGTTAGGGAGCTGCCTGTCTAGTCTGACTCTGTCAGAGTTCTGTCTTGGGGAGCTATGAGTGCTTGCCCAGCTGTTCATAAAATGGCATTCCTCCCCTCCACCCCCCAACTCTAGCTTCTTACATATATGGCTTTTATAATTGGGTAATCTGGCAGTCGGGTAGGTTAGTTGTAGGGTTTCCAAAACTTGGCTCCAAATCACTAACACTATTTGGTACCCAGAAAAGCACATACCAGCAATGTCTCCTTCATCAGTGAAAATAAGTTATCATTACTTCATTTTGCCCTGCGGTGACAGGAAATGAACATTCTCTTTATTCTTCATGACTCAAGGGTAATATATAATTCTTTCTACCCTGTCCATTTTACTACCTTTTTTTTTTAATGTTTTACCAGCTACCATGCCTCTATCAATTATTACCATCAGATAATGACTGTGGTAAAAGACAAAAGAATAACTTGAAAGGGAATTAATGGCTCTTGATAAATATAATTAACACTCAGTGATTTCTCTTCCAGGAATAATTCATTTACATTCATTATAATATCCAGTAATGGCAAACAACAGTTTGGTCTGCTTTTTAATCTCAGTATCATTTAGAATAATGTTAAATTGCTATCAAGGTTTATAGGTTATATCTCTTAAGATAAAATTCTTTAAAATTATTCAGTATATGTATCTATTAAACAGAGTTTTATCATTGTCAACAAAAGAGAATTACTCTGGCTCTGAATGTTTATATGCAGAAAGAAGCCTGGAAAATTGTCTTGATCCCCAATTTCTATCTACAATGCTCATGATCATATAAAGTAAGGAAATGAGGGATTTAAAGTGATAACTGGTCTTAAGTATTTAAGTCATATTTTTCTTCAATAAAATCAACAAAAACTTAAATTTTATGAACACTTACCATGTGCCGGTCACTGGGTTACATGTTTTCTCCATATGATCTCCCTTTGTCTTTATGTGACCCTCTGAGCTAGGCACTGCTCATTTGGGCTTTGTGAAAATTAAGGACTTTTGCACTTCAAAAGTTACTGTTAAGAGAATAAAAGGACAAATTGCAAGGTGGGAAAAATATTTGCAAACCATCTATCTGATAAAAAACTTGTTTCTAGAATATATAAAGAAATCTCAAAACTCAATAGGAAGAAAACAAACAAACCATTGTGGGGGGGGATAAAATTTTTTAGTAGACATTTCCCCAAAGAATGTACATAGATAGGAAAAAAACTATGAGAAGATGCTTGAGGGGGCAAAGCAAGGTGGCAGACCAGAAGGATGGTTCAGGTGAGCTCTCCTAGAATATATCTGGTCATATCTGGCATGAGGACCTTACCCAGAGTCACAGCTCAGGGAACACAGTGAGGAAGGAGGTGGTGAGCTGGATACAGTGTATCATCCCTAGTGGTAGAAATCTGATGAATTAGGTAAGTGATTGCTACTGGTTGGGATCAGCTGCACTCCCCCAGAGGTCTGGGATGGGAGGAAGCCTTTTTGGAGTTTTCAGTTATTGGGGGAAGCTGCACATTCAGTGGAAAGCTTGGAAGAATGGGTAGACTCACATAATATACAAAAAACAGATTTGAATGCCAGTTGGGGTGGATTTGCCATAAGTTTAGTTGCTGGTGAGGTAGCCATGCTAAGAAGTTCTTGGCACCCAGGGGCTGCCATTGTGGGAGGGCCATGAGAAGGTCTTAGCAGGGGCCTAAAGCCTGGCTGTCTTAATTTGGCCTGTCAGGATCAGAACTCCACTCTTGGGACAGGCTGAGGGACTCCTGCACCCCACAGGAAGTAGAATCAGGGGGCACTGTGAGACCTGCCCCTGAAGGATTCTTGTGAGCTTTAAGATCCCAACCTAGTGGGGTCTGAATGCTTAGGAAATAATCAGGTGATTACTAAAGGTAACTAGGTTTGAAATAAGGACCATAGAGGTTGCTGGCTGTGCTGTCTCCTAAAAAACCACAGTGCCACCTTGTGTCCCAGCAACATATTACAACATTCTGTCATCAAATGCAAGGACTTTGTTTGAAACATAGGAGGCAGTGAGAAGGAAAAAGAAGGACAAGGTGGTGAGCAAGAAGAAAGAACACATGAGGAAGAACCAGAAGAAAAATTCAGGCAACATGAAAAAACAAAACAGAGGAACTCCATGGGACAACAAGGGACCATGAGACAGCTACTGTAGAAGACTCTACCTATTAAGAATTAATGGACTTGACAGAAAGGGAATTTAAAATATGAATGATAAGGACAATAAAAGGAATGGATGAGAAAAAGGAAAGACAAAATCAAAAGTTGAACGAGATATATGTAGACTATAGAAAGGATATGGAGGAGCTTAAGGAAATGAAAGAGACAATCAGGGAATAGAAAGATGCATTAGAAAGTATTGAAAATAGGTTAGACCATGGAGAAGAAAGAATCTTAGAACTAGAGGATAAAGTAGTTAAAGAGGAAGAAAAGAAGAGAGGGAAAGCAGAGCAGGCACTTAGATAACTACAAGACTCCATGAAGCATTCAAATATACAAATAATAGGGATTCCTGAAGGGGAAGAAGATTGTCCCAAAGAAATGGAAGCCCGACGGGAGACTATCACAAATGAAGACTTCTCAAGTTTTACTAAAGACCCCAACATACTCTTTTCAGATGGATATCGAACCCTGGGTCATCTCAGCTCAAACAGAGCCTCTCCAAGACACATTGTAATGACCCTGTGCAAAACCAAGATGAAAGAAAAAAATTCTTCAAGCAGTCAGGAATAAGCACCAACTGGCCTACAGAGGCAGAGCCATTAGGATGATAACAGACTTTTCAAATGAAAACTAAGCAAGAAAAGCATGGTCATCCATCTTCAACATTCTTAAACAAAACAATCTTCAGCCCAGAATTCTGTATCCTGCAGAATACGGAGAAATCAAATCTTTTGCAGATATACAAGCACTGAGTAAATTTGCCACAAGACCACTTCTACAGGAAATACTTAGACCTATTCTCAACACTGACTACCACAATGGACCACCAGCAAAGTAAACACCCAGAAGCCAAAGGTCAAAACTTAGCTTCTACAGTGGTGCAAAGGATAAAACTATAGTACAGACTTTCACAAAATAAGATGAATAGAACTCCACCACACTTACCAATTCTCTCAATAAATGTCAATGGACTGAATTCACCACTGAAGAGGCACAGGCTGGCTGATTGGATAAAAAAGCCCAAGCAATCCATATACTGTCTTCAGGAGACATACCTAGCCATGAAGGACAAATCAAGACTCAGGGTTAAGGGATGGGAAACTATTTCAAGCAAATAGAACTCAGAAGAAAGGAGGGGTTGCAATTTTATTTTCAGATACAAGTAGATTTAAAGCAACTAAAGTTAAGAAAGACAAGGATGGGCACTTTATACTGGTTAAAGCAGTACCACACTATGAAATTTCAATTTTAAATATTTATGCACCCAACTTAAATGCTCCCAGATTTAGAAAACAGACCTTGATGGGTCTGAGCAATATGATATCCTGTGACACCATAATAATTGGGGATTTTAACATCCCTCTGACAGAACTGGACAGATTCTCTAAACAGAACTAAACAAAGATACAAAGGACTTAAATGTGATCCCAGAACAAATGGGATTAATAGACATATACAGGACACACCATCCCAAAGCTAAGGAATGTGCATTTTTCTTGTCAGCCCATGGTATGTACTACAAAATTGATCACATCCTAGTATATAAATCAAAACTCAGAAAACTTAAAAGAATATAAATTATACTTTATATCTTCTCAGACCACAAAGTGATAAAGGTGGAACTCAATTCCAACAAAAATGTTCATCCCCCACACAAAGATTTAGAAATTAAACAATCTTATGCTGAATGATTGTTGGATTCAGGAAAAGATAAAAGAGGAAATCATTAAATCCCTCAGATGTAACAACAGTAACGATACAAGTTACCAAAACCAGTGGGATACAGCAAAAGCAGTCCTAAAAGGGAAATTTATCTCATTACATACCTACTTTTGAAAAACAGAAAGAGAGGACATCAAAAACTCATGAACCATCTTATGGAATTGGAAAAAGAAGAACAATCTAGTCTCAAACCCACAGAAGAAAAGAAATAACCAAAGTTAAATCAGACATTAATGAAATTGAAAACAAAAGAATCATCAGAAAATTAATAAAACAAAAAGTTGATTTTTCAAAAAAATAAAGGAAATTGATAAACATTTGACCAGATTAACTAGAAACAGAAAAGTAAACTCTCTAATAACCTCAATCAGAAACAATAAAGGGGAAATAACAACAGTTGCCACAGAGATATAAGAGATCATCTCTTAGTACTACAAGAAACTCTACGCCCAGAAATTTGACAATGTGGAGGAAATGGATCAATACATTGAATTGCATCCACTCCCTAGATTTAATCAAGAAGAAATAGATCTCTCAAACAGACCGACTTCAAGAACTGAGATAAAAGAAACAATAAAAAATGTCCCAACAACAACAACAAAACAAAAAGCCCTGGTGCAGATGGCTTCACACCAGAATTCTATCAAACCTTCAAAGAAGCACTATACCTGTACCGCAGAAATTATTCCAAAAAATTGAGAAAGAAGGAATTTTCCTCAACATGTTGTACAAAGCAAACATCATCCTGATACCAAAACCAAGAAAAGACCCGACTAAAAAGGAGAATTTCAGACCAATTTCACTAATGAATATAGATGCAAAAATTCTCAATAAAATCCTAACCAATCAATTAAAGCTGCACATTAAAAAATATCATTCATCATGATCAAGTAGGTTTCATCCCAGGGATGCAAAGCTGGTTTAACATACACAAGCCTATAAATGTAATTCACCACATCAACAGAAGCAAATACAAAGACCATATGGTCCACTCAATAGATGTGTAAAATGCATTAGATAAAATTCAACATCCTTTTCTAATTAGAACACTTAAGAATTTAGGCATAGGTGGTACACGTCTGAATCTGATTGAAGCCATCTATGACAAACCCACAGCTAATATTATACTGAATGGAGTAAAACTGAAAGCTTTTCCACTTAGAACTGGAACCAGACAAGGTTGTCCTCTATCGCCACTATTGCTCAACATAGTCCTGGAAGTTCTAGCCAATACAATCAGACAAGACAAGGAAATAAAGAGCATCCAAATGGGGGCAGAGGAGGTCAAATTCTTGCTCTTGGCTGATGATATGATCTTATAGTTAGAGAACCCTAAAGACTCAGGATATAAAATCAAGGTCCACAAATCAGTAGCCTTTGTATATGCCAATAACAGCCACAGTGAGAAGCTAATCAAGGACACCATTCCTTTCATGGTAGTTTAAAAAAAAAGATATACCTAGGAATATACCTAACAAAAGAGGTGTAGGACCTCTACAAAGAAAATTATAAAACCCTAAGAAAAGAAATAACACAAGATATTAACAAATGAAGATCATACCATGCTCTTGGCGGGAAGAATCAAAATTGTGAAAATGTCTATATTACCCAAAGCAATCTACAGATTTAATGCAATCCCCATTAAAATACCATCATCATAACTTTCAAGATTTGGAAAAAAAATTCTTCATTTTGTATGGAACCAGAAGAAACCCCACATAGCCAAGGCAATTCTTAGTAATAAAAACAAAGCTAAGGGTGTCACTCTATTAGCTTTTCAGCTACTCTATAAGGCCACAATGTTCAAAACAGCATGTTATTGGCACAAAAATAGAGACACTGACATTTGGAACCAAATAGAAAACCAGGAGATGGAACTAACCTCTTATAGCCACCTGATCTTTGATAAACAAAACAAGAACATAAACTGGGGAAAAGAGTCCCTGTTCCATAAGTTGTGTTGAGAGAACTGGATAACCACATGTAACAGACTGACATTGGACCTGCACCTATTACCACTTACAAAAGTTGATTCAAGATGGATAAAATATCTAAAGTAAAGGCATGAAACAAAAAAAATCCTCAAGGAAAGTGTGGGGAAAACACTTGAAGATATTGGCCTGGGAAAGGATTTTATGAAGAAGACTTCTATGGCAATTGCAACAACAAAAATAAACAAATGGGACTTGATTAAACTGCAAAGCTTTTGTGCAATTCAGGAAACAACAACCAAAGCAAATGACCTTCAGAATGTGAAAAGATACCTATATATTATGAATCAGACAAAAGCTTGATAACTAGGATCTATAGAGAACTCAAATTAATCAACACAAAAAGATCCAACAGTCCCATAGAACAATCTCAACAATCCCAATTCATAGAGACATGAATAGAACCTTCTCTACTAAAGATAGATGAATGGCTAAAAACATATGAAAAAGTGCTCATCATCACTAATCATCAGAGAAATTCAAATCAAAACTACCTTGAGATATCACGTAACCCCAGTGAGAATGGCCCTCATCACAAAGTCTCAAAACTGCAGATGCTGGTGTGGATGTGGAGAGAGGGGAACACCTTTATACTACTGGTGGGACTGCAAGCTAGTACAACCCTTTTGGAAGGAAATATGGAGAATCTTCAAAGAACTCATGCTAGACCTCCCATTTGATCCTGCAGTCCCATTACTAGGCATCTACCCAGAAGAAAAAAAATATCCTTTTATCATAAGGACATTTGCACTAGACTGTTTTTCGCAGCTCAACCCACAATTACCAAAATGTGGAAACAGCCTAAATGCCCACCAATCCAGGAATGGATTAATAAGCTGTGGTATATGTATACCATGGAATACTATTCAGCTATTAAAAAGATGGAGATTTTACATCTTTTGTATCAACCTGGATGGAGGTGGAACACATTCTTCTTAGTAAAGCATCGTAAGAATGGAGAAGCAAGAATCCAATGTACTCTATTTTAATATGAAGGCAGTAGATGAGCTAATACAAGGGGAGTGGGTAGGAGAATGAGCAAGTAGGGAGAGAGGAGGAACAAGGGGATGGGAGGGTTACGGAATATTGTACACTTCTTGGGGGCAGGACACAATTATAAGAGGAACTTTATCTAAGAAATGCAATCAGTATAAACTAATTCTTTGTATCCTCAGTAAATCCCAAACAAAAATAAAAAAAGATACTCTACATCATTAGTTCTCAGGAAAATACAAACAAAACTATAGAAAGATATATCTTCATACCTAAAAATATGTCTAGACTTAAAAAGACTGACCATATCAAGTGTTGGTGAAGAACTGAAACTCTCACATGCTTTCAGTGAGAATGCAAAATGTACAACCACTTTGGAAAACTGTTCAGCAGTTTCTTAATAAAGTTAAGATAAGCTTAACTTTTACTTAAGTATGAGTCAGCCATTCTATTCCTACGTATTCACCCAAAAGAAATGAAAGTATATGTCCTTACAAAGACTTGTGCATAGTCAAAACCTGAAAACAACCCAATGTCCATCAATAAGTGAAGAGATCTTAAAAAGTGATACATCTATGTAATGGAATGCTATGCAGTAATAAAAAGTAATGAATGATTGATACATGCATATTCTTTATTGATACATGCAATGAATAGATGACTATCAAAATAACCATGCTGGGTTGAAGAATACACACTTCATTTATATAACATTCTAGAAAATGCAAAATAATCTTTAATGACAGAAAGCAAATCAGTAGCTGACTGGGACATAGCGGGAGACAGGGAGAAGCAAGAGGGAAGGATTAAAAAGAGGCACAAGGAAGCGTTTTGGGTAATGGATGTGTTCATTATCTTGATTGTGGTGATGGTTTGGGTGCAAAAATGATCAAATCGTACATTTTAAATATGTGCAGTCTATTTTATGTCTATTATACCTCAATAAATATATTTTTAAAAAACCTAAGATGTCATGGAGGCTTTTGTACATATCAGGAATAAGTCTTTGTTATTTAAACTACCTTAGTACCTTTTTTAAAATTTATTTATTTTTACATTTTTTTATTGTTGTGTTAAGGCATTTATATTCAACCTTTAGACAAATTCACATGTACCCTAATAGGATAAATTATAGGCATGATCCCCACATTATCATTCTCTTCACCCATCCTCCCCCCCTCCCCTCCCCCCTCCTCTCCCCCCTCCCCTTTCCCCATAGTCTAGGGCTCCATTTGGATTGTAGCTTTCTTAAGATAGCTAACAATTAGTTTCATAATAGTGTTGAGTACATTGGATACTTTTTCTTCCATTCTTGAGATACTTTGCTAAGGAGGACATTT
>CAUYQV010037047.1:0-24122 GCA_963574575.1 Galagoides demidoff
TAACTGAGAAAATGACATGAAGGCTGTGTTGATCAGTTTGATGGAAGTATTTCGGATTGCATGTGAAAACCCCACACTGTACCCCAGAAGTGCATTAATGTACATAGTTACCATTCAATAAAAAAAATAAAATAAAATAAAGAAACATATTTAAATTTAAGATCTAAAATAAAAATATTAAAATATTCTAAATTTGCTGGTGCCTTTTTTTTGCAATGAAAAGGTAAAATACTTAAAAGCATATAATCTATTGATACAGTAATCTCAAAATAAAAATACACAAATATTCTACCTCCTTGATGACAGCACTATGGTGACTATTAAAGGCTATTTCTATGTGTCACTTCTGGAGAAATATGGGAGGTTGTGGGAGGCACAGTGTGGGTGAGGATTCTCTTCCTACTTGGAACTTGTTCTAACCCTATGTCACTCTCAGCTCAGTGAAACTCGTCAATTATTGTTCTCAGAGAACTAGAAAAAACTGTGTTTATTACACTGAGTAGTGTGTTAATGAGCTATTTGGTAATTAAGCTGTTTCAGAAATAGAGTTATCCCCTCTACCTCCAGGTGACATAGCTCCATGGAAACTACTTCCTTGCTTTTTTTGGATGCTTCCTTGGTCCTTAGAGGTCAGTGAGGAGCTTATCTCTTTTCAACAGCTGGAGGAAGAGTAAGCCAGGATAAACTGAGAGGGGCTAGTAAGGAGGGCAGTGGGGGAGCAGAGTCTGGGGAGCTGAATGTGGATTATAGGGAGAGGAAGCAGGAATTGTACATCAATCTTCCCATTCTTTTCCTGCCAGACAGTGGTGGGGAATCACTGGAAATCACTACAATAGATTGCAGAGACAGGCAGTTCTCATCACCTCTATGTCCTTACTTCTCTCTCTGCTTCCATCTCCCCATTTAGAGGCAAAAGAGAGTCTCAAGTGACTGGAGGTAGCCCTAGGATGGCTCCTGGGTGATTATTATTTCTTTCTGCCAGTTGCTAAAGTCAACAGTGACAACATCCCTTTGTGTTGGAGGGTGAGGGAAGGGAGACTGATCACTGGACCATCCACTTCTTCCCCCTCTCCCCCCATGTGAAAGGTCATACTGGTTAAGGAGCAGGCCAAGCCTTGTACTCTCTAATCATCAAAGCTTTGCTAGTTTTTCCTGCTGACTATTTCCAGAGTCAGTGAAAATCAAAGTTAATTTTTCTTAGCTGCCTGTAGAAGACACTGATGCCAATAAGGTCATCACTACGCCACTCTGACCACACTTTATGTCTGTCTTTTCTTAGTGCTGGTAACTATTCTAATCTTAACTAAGCTCAGTCCCTGATCCCCACCAGTGTCATCTCTGTTCATTCCTGCCATCAAGTTTCTCTCTGTCCTCTAAGCCACAGTCCTGTCCTGCAATATTCCTGTAGGTCTGGCTCGGGTTTTTAGTAAACCTGTTCATGGCCTATTGTCCCAGGGCTATCTGTTTCTGGATTTTAGAGTCCCTGTTACCTCTGGATTCCCTGTAGCATCCAGCAGAGTTCCTGGCATGCAGCCCATAAAAACATGTTTGTTGCTTTGTTGAATTATTTTACTCATATTCATTCCGTGACATATTGAGTGTTCTCTGGAATGGAAAAATTGTAAAAAAGAAAAGTAGTGGTTTGTGCGAATTTAATCTAACCCACTGGACTATAGATTACCTGGGAGTTTGAGAGTTCAGTGCTGTATCATCAACATCTAGAATAGGGCTTCATCTAGGACAAACACTCAGCTAACATTAGCCCCATAAATGAATCAATGATCAATCAACCTATGGAGTTATCTAAAGATATGAAAAATTTTTTTTTTCTAGAGAGGAAAAAAAATACTTCTCTTATATATAAAAAGCAAAGCAAAGCAAAACAAAACAAAAAAAAAACGAGGACTGATTGGCTGACTGGATGAGAGTAATGTTCTATAATTTAGGAATACTTTTTATCAGTAGACACCTAAAAAAGAGGCCCCAAAGTTAATAATAATAAGTATTCATGTGGCATAATCATTGTGCATTCAGGAATGCAAAAGTACCATGTGGACAAAGGAATCTAAAAGGTCTCCTATGGTCTAGTTCAATCTACCTGAACTCACCATGTTCTCTGATTAGACCTTCTGTTCTGGCTCATCAGTGCTGCTCCCCCATACTCAGACACAGCCTGCTCATTCTTATGTCTGCCTTAGGTGATATCTTTTTGCATTCATAGGAAATCTCTTCTTTCCTGAATCATAAACCTCCATTAGGGTTTCCCCCTAGATTCCCCTTTTCCACGGTGTTCCCTGAATAACTATTCTCTTTGGATTTAGAGAGGTCTCACTGTAACAAGATCAAGAACAGTCTAGCGCCTGCCATGCTTCAACGTAAATATGTGCTAGCATCAAATAACCCTCTCACTGTCCGCACTTGTTATGCTTTATTGTGTCAGACCACAATGCTCTGGAACAGGAATGGTGTCCATTATTCTTTTCATTCTAAGGCATTAAGTACAGGGATTAATAAATGATCGCATGCCTGCTAAGTTATAGCTAGGAAGTTTCCTCCTAAAAACCAAAAATAATTAAAACACTTAACTTTAGAAGCAAGAGAAGTTAATCTTCCCAATGCCTGTAACTTAAGAAGCATAGATAAGTATCGTTCCCTTCAAGTTAATCTGTAATGACTGGGAAGGCAGAAGAGAGAATGAAGTGTGTGGAGACCATATATATGCACACACACACACATACACACACACAAGGACATTCACACACTCGTGTAGAAAAGAACTAGATAGCCTTCATTTCCGTAGGGAACAGAAACAGAAACATATGATAAAATAGGTTTAACACATACCCAGGGAAAATCTGTCTAGCTGTGGGGAAGAATTCTTCACCGTACGAGTGACTAAGCACTGAAGAAGGCTGCTTGAAGGAGATTCCTACAGACAGTGTGGGGAACCACGTGCTTTGGGTAATTAAAGCATTTTACTGCTGCAGAAATAATTGCTCTCTGGAGGTTCTTCGTGTGCCTTAGATCCACAATGATCAAATGTCAATAAAATATCTCACTTAAAAGATATTGGGGAGTCTTACTGAAATGAGAGAAAAGGTTCTTACCATTTTTTAAATACCTACAAAGAGCATAAAGGGTAATAATTACAAGGAGATACCCAGGAGATAGATTACATTGCTGGTTTATAGAAGACGCAAAGTCAAAGCATCAAAAGTGGGGGGAAGGCAGAATGCATAAGTGCAGAGGAAACGATTTAGGCTTTCTCTTCTCTTGATCTGTACCCCTGAAACTGGCATAAACATCAGGATTAATAGAAAATGTTCTAGACATGGAATCCTGAAGCAGAGATTTGTAGTGATGTTGTTACTTAGCCTCTCCAAACCTCTATTTTTCCCAACATGAGAATAGCAGTATTTCTCTGTGTTTGTGACCATGAATATGGATATTTGAGAAACTAAAATCTGCTATTATTGTAGAACATTATTATGAGAGGTTAAGTAGGAAAAAGTGGGATGGTAATAAAAGTATTATTTTACCATATTTATTATGTATTACTTATAGTAGTGCAATTACTAATTTTTCATCTAATACATATTTGTTGAGTACCTGCTTTCATTTTTGAATGAAAACAAACTCTCATTTCAAATACCTGAGTATTTGTGCTGTAATAAATAGAGCTAACACTGATTGAACGCCCCTAGATAACAAATACTGCATGATGTCCTTACATCAACTTTAGGAGATGACTCTTTATGCTTAAGGCATTGTCTGACATGGAAGCAGCCAACTTGTTCTAAAAATAGAAGAAAAAATTTAAAGTATATATTAAAACATAATCAATAGAAATGGACTCATTTTTTACAACTTAGCAGTGTCCAAGCTAAGTAAGTATAAATTAAATTCTTTTAAGGAACATTTCCCAGGGCTACTTCTATCAGCTTGATATAACAGAACATAATTCTACCCAAAATCATACCTGCTATAGAAATATTCTCCCCATATTTCTGGGGAGCATCAGACTGTATCCTTGGACACAGACAGATTTCCACTCTGAATTTCCAAATTCCTAAAGCAATGTTTTAGAAATAAAAAGGACCTTGGAGCAGGAGTGCTTTCTACAGTATGCTAGAAAGATTCAATTGGTCTTAGCTTGACTATTTTCTACCATGTTGACATCACCTGAAAAGGCTTCTGCTTCTTTTACTGGATAGCACCAATGACTAGTACTTCTTAAAAAATATTAAGACAAAGCCTATATCCCTGGAATACACGTAACGTCTCAATTTTTGAAAGGTCATAATTGTGGTCCATGAATATTAGACACAATTGGAAAGTGGTTTATATTCTTGGCTGGACTTAATAGTATTTTTTCTAAAGTCACAATAAAAATTCTATGCTTATGCTTTCTTGACACCTAAAATCATCATTAATATGAGCAAGCCTCTATGATCTCTGACACCACAGGTTAATACATTATTCACCAATTTCCTCAAATAATATTTTGCATTCTTAATATGTGTCATATGTTACCAGTCCATGAAAAGATCAAAATCAACTACTGCATTGTAATTACTTGACTTTACATGGTGGAGACTCTCTCACCCTTTCTGCAACGCCTTAGGAAAGAGATGATTTTTTATGCCTGATAATCTTCCCTCCTCTTCCATATGTCTTTCCCCAGATACCTTTGTGGGGTTCATAAGCAGAGGATCCCAAGTCATGGGCTAGGGAAGATAAAGCTCTTACCTGTGCAGAAACTCTGACCTGGAGATTCTGTGGAATGCCTTTCTACCAGAGGATGCTGGGTCCTCACAATATTAGGTTCCATGCATCTCCTAACACACCTGGCACACTGATGCTGAAGGAGGCTGCTTGAAGGAGATTCCTTCAGTGATGCTCTCCTTGGCTCTTACTTTCCAGTCCTGCCTGTATAATGATGTACAGCATGACCTTGTTTGAACCAACAGCTGTTCTCATTTGGTCTTCTGAGTTGTTATTGTGCACATTTGTGTATGTGCATAGCAGAGGGTAGCTCCTCAGAACAAGCCTGCACCCTAAAGTTATTTAAATCCATGTCATGGTCATTCTCTATTTACATTCCAGTTCACAGATCCACAGAACTGAAAACACCAAGATTGGCTGGCCTCAGCAACCAGCTTCCTATGGAAATGAGTTATCTAGAATTCACAGAGAGGCATGTTTAGCATGTGATACAGGAAAGAGTCTTCTAAATGTAGCACGTTGGGTAGAAAAAATGTCTATCGTTGGAATTAGCATATTGATATACCATGAAAAATGTATCTTTCTTGTAAATTTAAGCTCTGAGATTGAACATGCAAACATTTCTAGTTTGAACTTTCAGACTGAGTAGCTCAGACCTTGTCCAAGGAAGCTAGACTCAGTCATACTGGGTGTTTGATCAAAATTACTGGTTACAACACTCAAAGCAAGCCCTAAATGACAATTATATTCATTCTTGAAGACATTTCTTTCATTGAAAATTTTAAAATATATTTTTTATGCTTTGAAGAAATGTAACTGCTTCATGCAATCATTCAACAGTCTGAATGACTAAGGCAACGAAGAGATGAATACACTCCATTTGGCTACATTTCAATGCAAGACAAAGTGTGATTCACTAGAAACTTGAGTCTATCCAAATAAGCCAAAGACTGAGACAAATGGAGGCTGTCCAAGCATTTGGAGTTATTTACAGAGAAAATGTTATGCAATTTGTCACTAAAACTGCTCTTAGCATGAGTGGTAGGAAATATCTATTTTAATGGCAAAATAAGAGTTGAATATAATTTAATTCTTAGATAATTAAAAAACAAAATATTATAACTTAATTTCATAACTAAGAATATGCTTCTAAAGTATTTATTATGCACTAGGTATTGTTCTAGGAGCTGTACGTATATTGATTTATTTAACCTTTTCACCAACCACTCTAAGTGGGTAGGTATTATTATCACCCTATTTGTATGGTAAGGGAACTGAGGCACAGAGAAATTAAATAACTCACCCAACATTACACAGTTAATAAGTAGCACAGCCAGGATTTAAATGTTAATATAACCATATTTTGGAGCAAAGGACAATTTAATTGAGAAAATAAATTTAAAATATACCAGCATTTCTTTTGTATTTGAAGGTTTTGGGCCCTATGGCTATTTGATGAACCACAGCGGAAGCAAGGGGAAGGAGTGGTGTTGGTAAACAAAGAGGTTCACTGTGCAATTGGCAGGGGCCACCGGTCAGGGGTGGAGCCCCAGAGGCTGGAGGAGAAGGGTGTCCTGCCCATCCCCTGCCATCTTATCTGGGACTCTTTAATCTCCACCTTCTGATTAAGTCTGATATGGAAGCTAGCATAAATTTATCTTCTAGAGACTCAAGTTAGACATTGAGAACCAATCCTTTTTGTCCTTCTGAAATTTGTGTGACAAAATGAATAATGAATTGTCATCCTTTTATTTAAAAAGCGATTTAGTCATTAAATATATCCAACTTGACTCTTCAAGTACTTTATTAAACATATCAATATCTTAAATGAAGATGTCTATTTTTTACTTAAGCAAAAAGACACTTGCTGTTTGCATATAGGACGATGTGCAGGGTAGAGAATCAGAAGGCAGGCACAGGGGGATGGATGGAGGCGGTCCAGTATCCCCTGGCCTTACTTACCCTCTAATTTACCCTACCAGAAAGGCCTACAAGCTGAGTTGAGGTAGACAGGAGGTATAGAGGCCTTGAGGACCAGTCCTAAACTCCTTAGTTGTGAGATTAATAAATGTGGAGACTATAAGAACACACAGTTTTTAAAAATACTATATAATCTATACTTTGTCCACACTGACATTTACAGTCATTCTGAGTGAACTGCGCTGTATGGATTAGTTGGTGATCATTTTCAGAAGTGGGATAGATTCTCGCTGTGTACTGACCACATAGGAAGTTTTGAAGCTTACGCATGTTTCATGGGTTTTTTCAATTGTACTGGTAGGAGGAGAAATCCATCATTTTATTTGTAGTCATTTCACTTCATTGGTATTTTTGTAAACTCAACTTAATGGTCTGAAATTAAAATCTAATTTTGAACCCCAATCAATAGTTCATAAAATCTATGATGGTAATAAATGATTGCTGGAAGGAAAACAAAATCTGGGTAGCTTTTAGCCATATTGGTGTGTAAAATCAACCTGTAAGTGATTGAATGTTGAGTGAATGAAGAAGTCAATTTCTGAGTGGGATGTCGGTAAATTGTTATCAGCCTTAATCTGTAAGCTTAGTTATATCAGTGAATATCCAGGTGGTTCTGCTTTCATACATTCAACTTTCTTCCCAAATTGTCAGGAACACTCAATTTCCTCCCTGCTCAACCAAGTAAGGTTAAATGAGGTCACAAGGGCGGCGCCTTAATCTGATGAACCATCACTAATCATCAAGGAAATGCAAATAAAAACTAAAATGAGGTATCATCTCACCCAGTTAGAATAGTTATCATCAAAAAGACAAAAATAACGAATACTGGTGAGGATGCAGCAAAAAGGTAGCTCACAGGGCGGCGCCTGTGGCTCAAAGGGGTAGGGAACCAGCCCTATATGCCAGAGGTGGTGGGTTCAAACCCAGCCCTGGCCAAAAACTGCAAAAAAGAGGTAGCTCACACACCGTGGGAATGTAAACTAGTTCAGCCACTGTGGAGAACTCCATGGAAGTTTCTTAAGAAAATCATGACAACAATAAAAACAAACAGAAAAACTACCATATGATCCAGCAAATCCACTACTGGCCCTTTATCCCCAGGAAAGGTAAAGGAGTATATCAGAAGGAAAACTGCACCCTCCCCCCACAGCAGTGCTGTTCACAACAGGCAAGATATGGAACCAACGTTGGTGTCTAACAACAGAAGAACAGATGTAAGAATTATGGTATAACACACAAAGAAATACTATTGAGACATAAAAAGAATGAAGCCCTGTCATTCCTGGCAACATAGATAGAACCGGAGGACACGATGTCCAGTGAAGTAAGCCTGAACAGTAAGTTAAAGGTTGCATATTCTCAGTCATATACAGAAGCTAAAACATGCTGATCTTACCAAAGTAAAACGTAGAAGTTACTAGAGACCAGGAAGGGCTAGAGATTTGTTAAAAAATATAATAATGCAACTAGCTAGGAGGAATAAGTTCCAGGGTTGTAAGCCACTGTAGGGTGACTATAGCTAACAATAACATATGGTTTCAAATAGCTTGAAATAGCTAGAAGTAGGATATTAAATGTTCCAACACAAAGGAACGACTAATGCTTAAGATGATGGACATGCTTATTACCCTGATTTGACACATTAGATGTATGGAAACAGCACTATGTATTTCATAAACACATATAATAATTATTTGTTAATTTAAAAAATTAAAAAGAGGAAGAGATACCAGTAGTATCTCTCTCTCTCTCTCTCTCTTCCCCCACACACACAGAGGAAAGGCCCCATGAGGACAGCTGTAAAGATAGCTGTTTGCAAGCCAGGGAGAGTGGTCTCCCCAAAGGTAACCTTGCTAGCACTTAGACCAGGGACTTGCAGCCTCCAGAGCTGTGAAAAATAAATGTCTGTTGTTTAACCTACTCAGTATGTGATATTTTGTGATGGCAGCCTATAACCGCTGTAACAGTTGTGTGATGAATACATTCTCCCTGTTGAAAGCAAAGGAAGAAAGATCTTCCCCTTAGATCATTTACTTCAAAAAACTGGCAAGTTTTGTCTTTTTGAAATGTATATACATACACACACATGCACACAGAGGATATATCTTTAAAAGCTAAATGAGTCTTTTGCTAGTTTTACGACCCAACAATATCATTCTCAAGGATCTGGGAATTATCTCTTTGAAATGTAGCAAGGAAGCTAGCATCCCTATTTCTTGTTTTCTTTACAAGGGCAGGACGCTGACTTCAGCAGGTGACTTGCTCCAAATTGCAAAACTACTTTCTTTCATACGATATGGGAAATTTACTTTTCCTTTGGCTAAGATGAATTATCTAAAATAGGTGGTTAACTCAATTACTATGGGAATTGAGGATGAATTGTGTGTATGACAGTGTCAAGTTCTTGTTCTTGAGGACAAGTTATTGTTTAGTTTGAGGATATGTATGTAATGGGTCATGTCTTTTTGGCTGCATAAAAGGGTGGCTGAGATTTCTTTCTGTATTTGCAATCTCTTGGATTTCTTGTGATATTCATCTTATTCTGGTTTAATTTTTTAGTAAATGAAACTTTTCTTTCTTTTCTATCTTTGGGGAGAAGATTTTTTTGGACTGGAAGGAGACTTTCTAATTATATTTCCAACATTTTCAGTCCTAAGGCAAATATTAGACAATATATAAATACCTGTTGATTTTGTATCTATAGTTCCTAATCTCTGTTACTACTGTGTCCACACAAATAATGAGAGATTCTATTAAACTTTGTTACATTTTAATTCTGATGCTTATATCAGATAACGATAGACTGAGAAGGAATAAACACTATAGACCAAAATTGGGTTTACTTAGATGGGCATAGCATCACTTTAAATATTTGGGAAATTTTTATGTCTTTGGTTTATGGGCAGATTATTGGAAAATGCCCCATGCTTATAGTTGGAAGGATTTGAATTCATTTCCACCGCTTATGATCTATGTGACTCATAAGTCATCCAATCTCATCGGATCTCACCCTGAAGCTGAGTCTCCTCATCTGAAAATGGTTCATGTTCCCTATCAGGGCCCCTGAGGGGACCCAGTGGAAGATCACAGGTGTCCTTTCCATAATGAACATCTGCACTGGAATGTTTCCTCAGCCTCCTCAAACCTTGCTGTAAATATAAACAGACTTTCACATTTACCAGTGATTTCCAAATTGGCTAACTCCAAAAGAAAAGAAAAATTAACTTTCCTTCTTTCCAGTTACCCATCCTTCTGCTCCTGAATCGCTTCCTAGTGACATCTGCCTTTCAGCACCATTTTCTCTCCTTCCTTTCATGAGGTAGGACATAGTGTTTGTAGTTTTCTTCTGTATTATTTGTTCTGCACTGGGGGTTATGATGGCCAAGGGGAACGCTCTATCTCGTTACCTTGCCTTTTCAGTTAAAGAAAATTCAAGGCGTTTATAAAGGAAGAGAATGAAATGACTTCAAGTGGAAAATAAAGTGAAACGAGGCATGACTGCACAGGACAAGACAGCGATGCCATTCAAAGCCCGAATGGGTCCGGTGGGTTCTAAGTCCATCATACACACGGTTTACAGTGTAAACATTTATTGTTAAGGGAACAAGCACGCTTCCTGTTGTGATCTACATGTTTTTAGGTTTCTCTCTAATTTGTCCTTGAGATCTCTCTGTGGAGAGCGTTAAGCCAGCCACTCTGGTGAACCCTGAGAAGGGAAAGATAGGTTCTGGTGTGTTCAGTCAGGTGATGCACAGTGAGGAAGTGAGACCAAAATGCCTGAAATGGAAGCAATGGATGACATACGACGATAGGAGGCTGAGGGGATGTCTGGAGGTGGTGGGAGTGAGAGAGCAGATGGAGGGCCCGGGGGACCGTGGGACTATGGGACTACGCCTTCCTGATGCCCTGGGTTGCAGTCTCTCTGGCAGAGGCAGGGTGTGGACTGGTTACTTTAGAGAAAAGACATGGGAAGAGGGGATTTATTTACATGGCTGGTGTTGGCCATTAGGTTTGATGGTGGTCAGTCATTGTGGGGTGTGTTTTGAGTCAGTGGCGTGAAGAACAAATATCACAAACGACCGTGGAGATGAAAAGTTTTAACCAGACCTAAGGTAATGAAGTAAGACCAGGTTTCAAACCACTCACGTCAGGACTGAAAGTGGATGCTGGGGCAGTGACTATATATAGAAAATTCCCACAAAACCTACCTCTTAAATTATTTACGTGATCATGCACAGGAACAAAAATGTCACTGAAAATAATTGAAAACAACTCCCGTGCTTGGAACAGGCAGAAATCCAGTTCCTAGGTTCTTAAATTACATGTAAAAAGGCAATATCATTTTACATGAAAGCTAAAAGGTGAGGGAAAAAAAGAGAGAGAAAAAGAGAAAAGCAGGTAGAGCTGAACTACACCTTGGGGAAGTATTAAAGCATATTTGTTCTTTCATAAAGGACTTCCTTTTATTTTTTAGTTTCATTTCTTGTTATTTTTTTTTCATGCTGCCTACATGAGGATCTTCTTTTGAGGCTATTCATGCATATGTTTTTATTTGGGAAGGAACATTTTTTTAATCAATTCTAGACTCCTCTGTTCTGATTTCAATTGCTCCTTTTGTCTCGTGCAACGTTTTCTCAACCTTTTTTAATCCCACAGAACCCTTCAACATAGAGTTAAACTTCCATGGCACACTTAAATTATGTTGCTTAAAAAAGAGTAAAACAAAGAACATTCTTACTGTGCTCTGAACGTCTTTCACAATTAATGTAATTAATGATTTTAAAAAGTTTTCGTGGCACACCTAAGATCTTCTCTCGGCACACCAGTTGAAAATCACTCGTTTAGAGGTTTCCATCTGTAAACACACTGCTAAGAAAATTGCCTGAGCTTCTAGTTCTCGGTCGAGTTGTCTCAAATTGACTACATGGGCCCTCACCAGCGTGCCTCAGTGTAAGGCTTAATCGTGGTTCTCAATTGTGGCTCTGGAGCCAGCAGCATCAAAGCACCTGGAGCTTGTTACAAATGCAGATTCTCAGACCTCACCCAATCCTACAGAATGGGAAACTCTAAGGGTGGGGTCCAGGATTCCGTGCTGTAACACACCCTCCAACTGATTTTCATGAGTACAATTTTTTTTTTTAATTCCACCTAGAGTGCAGGTGGGGTGAGATTCCTAACTAGGGAGAAATCCACCTTGATGGGTACAGTTGTTAAAGAACCACCAGTTTCCTGTTACAGAAACCCTGAATGACGTAATGCGTTACTTAGGTGCATATAAATGGCCAATATCTTTAAGTCTTTCAGGTGGCACTAATAGTAGTGGAGACTGAAATTCATGGCACAGTGATTTATGCATTACTCACAAACAGCTGCAAACGCGTCCCTTCCGCAGGGCTCAGCCTCAGAGGCCTCATGAGGCCTTAGCCAGCAAGTATTTAAATGGCCTGTCCCATCTTCGCCCATTCCCACAGCCCTTTCCCCTTCCTTTGTGAGTTTGCTCATTCTCTCTCCCTGTGTGCCCTTTCTCAGAACTTGGAACAACTCCACGGGATTCAATAAGCAGCTCCTGAATGGAGTTTCAGAACTGACTGCTCTCCTAACTACATGTCTCATTTGCCAAGTGGACACAGTTGCCTAACTAGCATGTTATTAACAACGACAGAAATAAATAAAACTGGGTTTATCATTTGCCCCCCAACAGGACCCCATCTGAGCATCTGCACTGGGGTCAGTGGTAGGTCGTACAGATCTATAAGTTACCTAAGTCGACCATCATTTCTCCTTTGCTTCTTTGCTTGCTTTACCTCGTAATGACTTACAGGTCCCTCCTGTGTGGTATTTCTCATATTCGTCCCTTCTTGTCCGTTCTGTTAATACTACTCAAGCCATACCACTTATCCCAAAGTCCTCCCTCCTTCCTTCCTTCCTTGCTTTTCAAAAACAGATGGCACAATGAGTCCTTTACGTGAACTTGTTGGACTTCTCTCCTTCTGGGCCTTCCACTAGACCAATCCCCACACTCCTGAGCCTGGCATGCCAGGTTCTCACAACAATCTACTACTTTCATCTCCTTCTACTCACGCCCCTACTACTGGGTCTTTACTCTGGTGGTCTCAGGCGCCCAGAAGGCTTGTGAGCCCCACTCTTAGAGTTTCTGACTCAGCAGTTTGGGAATCAGGTCCAAAGATTTTGCGTTTCTAATAATTTCCCAGCTGTTATGGACAGAAGGCGGAATTCCCCTATATTCAAATGTTGAATACTTAACCCCTCATGTGCTGTATTCAGAGATGGGGCCCCTAAGGAAGTCGTTATAGTTAATACCAGGTCAAAAAGTATGCCGGGGGCCTAATAGAATTAGTGACACCAGAAAGCTTGTGATCTCACTCTTCCTCTCAGCCGTGAGATGGAGGGTATCTGCAAGCCAGAAGGCGAATTCTCACCAGAAACTGAGTTTGCCAATGTGTTGATCTTGGACTTTCCAGACTTCAGAACTGTGAGCAGACACATTCCTATGGGGAACGCCACCCAGGCTGTGGTATCTCATCAAGGCAGTCCAAGCTGAATGATGGGCCAGGTGATCTCAGGCTGCTGTTTCCGGCACCACACCTTAAAAGCACTTCTGTGCTCCACACTGATGGGTGTCCTTGTCAAGGTGACCTCTGCTCTTACTGACACGGCCCCTCTTCTCTCCTTACTTGCATACCACACATCCTTGAAAGCCCACTTTGAGACACACCTCTTTCCTGAAGCCTGTCAACCCTCCTGCCCACAGCAATCTCTCCCTTCTCTGAAAGCCTTTATCACCTGACCTGTGGTCCCATCTGGCATTTAGCAAAAGCTACCTTGTTTGATTGTTCTTTTTCCTTATGTAGGTGTTTTAGCTCCCTGGAGGAAAGAATTTTCTGTAAGAATCTCAGATCCCATACAGGGCTTTGTACACAGCAGGGGCTCAACAAATGTATGATGATTTGACAGCCATGGAATGTATGGAGAAAGGGGGTGAAGCATTCAGGGGTCACAGGTTTCTCAGTTACTCTGAGAATGTGGAGTTCCTCTCAGGAACTCTCAGGAATGTGGAGGTGCAGCTCACAGGCACCCTGCTACTGGTTTTCTTGCTGGGACAGCTGCATCCTGAGGGGCTCCCTCTTCTTTAATGTTTTAGAGAAGAAAGGGGCACTTTTTAGATGGAGTACGTTTAGTAACAGTAACAATGCAATAAGAATAACATCTATGGAGAGACCACTGTGGGCAAAGTGCTTCATAGGTATATGCAGCGGTTGTCAACCTGTGGATTGCGACCTCTTTGTAACAATGAAAATACATTGTGGCATTAGGAAGATTGAGAACTACTGCCTTATAGTCTCATAGCAATCCAATGGGGGTAGGAATTACTATGCTATCCAGTTCATTGACGGTGAACTTGAGGCTTAGAGAGGATAAAGGACTTATCCCAAGGTCTTAGAACCAGCAGAGGTAGAGCAGATGCTTGGGCCATGCCTGCCTGGCTCCCTACTCACCTGTTTTAAACAATACACTCGTGTATGGCTGCCCCTCTATAAGTAAACAGAAACTTTTATGCTTAGAGGTTTATGAAAACTTACTTCACAACCTCTAAAGATCCAGGTTTACTTAACACAGTATGTATTCCTTTTTAAAAGACAAATTAAGCACAGCTTAATGCTTAGTGCCAAAGGATAACCGAAAGAGAAATTCTCTGTCTTCTCTAGGAAATTAGTTGGGAAGGGCACAGGCAGGTTGTGAGGCAATAATCTGCAGTTGTCAATTAATGCTACTTGCCCTACTGATAACCTGTTCTCAGCGAACACAGACAGACACGATGGTTCAGTGAGTCCAGAGAAATTGCATTACATTTGTGTTCTTGACGCAGTGATTTGAAGACTGTTTTTCTGACGTGTTAGCATTTTTATGAGTCCCAAACAACTGATTCTAACCTCCATTTTATTTTCAAATTTAAAAAAATTAACAGCAATAACAAAAATATTGAAGAGTATTACAGTTACCCATCATAAGAATATATTACAAAATTTTGAAAATACCTGCTTTATCATTAGCTCAGCATTTAATTATAAAATAATGCTGGTAAATGTCTTCATAAATAATGTTTATAAGTTATTAACTAAACATATATAATATCTGTATGTATACAGCTATCACATGGCTCCCACTCCAGACATTTTTCTACAGACATAGTAATTTTGAAGTTTTTTGACTCCTAAGGAGAAACCATAATTGGGCTATTTATTTCTGCTTGCAGCTTTAAATACAAGATCCAGCAAGACTACAAAGTTTACTACTTTAAATTTATTACACCCTGGCAATTGATTAACTTAATTTACTTTGCATAGGAAAGTATATTCTTTATATTTCTTTTTGAAAAGAAAATTATAATTCAAAAAGAAATACCTACCCAAAACAACAAATACTGCTTGGATGCAGAGACAGGAACCCTCATACACTGCTGGGAGAACTGCAAACTTATGTAATGCCTATGGAAAGTAGTAGGGAGATTCCTCAAATAATTAAAAGTAGACCTACCATTTGATCCAGCAATCCCACCAGTGGGTATATATCCAAAGGTAAAAAAGACACCTGCACTTGGATGCTTATAGTGGCACAATTCACAATTGCAAAGATGTGGTGTGGCAACAACCTCCTGAGTGGATTCACAGAATGTGGTACATGTAGACCATGGAGTACTACTCAGCCATGGAAAAAGATGGTGAACTAATAGCGTTTGTAACAACCTGGACAGAAGTGGAAACCATTCTTCCAAGTCATTGGTTCTCACCTGTGGGTCATGACCCCTTTGTTCCATTTGTAACAACACAGCAATTAAGAGGGTTGAGAACCACTGCTCTAAGTGAAGTATTGCAAGAATGGAAAAACAAACACATGTACTCACTATTAAATTAGAATGAATCAATTAACACACATGCACACATACTGAAATAAGGCTTGTCAAATTTAAATAAATGGGAGGAGTAAGGAGGGCAAGGGTAAAATCAGACCTAAAGGGTACAATGTGCACTGTCTGGGTGATGGGCACACTTAGAACTTTGAGTCAAATGGTACAAAATCAATGTATGTAACCAAAACACTTGTACCCCCATCATATTCTGAAATAATTTAAAAAAAATACCTAGACATTTTGGGATAATTTTAAAGACAGGAAGGAAAAAAACCCACCATACTTCCACCCCACAGAAGTAACTGTTGCTTAATTTTGGAATTCTGCAGAAAAAATTTTCTATCCTAATCTTTATTAATTTAATAAGATTTACTTCACTAACACTTACCTACTCTACTGCTGCACTACATCTTGAGCCTGCCCATATTTCTCCATCACTATTGCTGTCACCCATGCCCCATGCCATCTGTCATCTGGATTTTTGCTGGCAATGCCAACTTGTCAGTCTGCTCTGTCTTGACTCCCTTCAGTCAAGACAGTATTTCCTACACTGTCCTCCTGCTCAAATCACGTCAATGGCATCCATTGCCCTTCCGTGAGATGATTATCTTAAAAGGGCACCCAGCAGCAGTAGGGAACATTAGATTAATACTCTGAAGACCTCTGTTTGACTTTGCGGGGTTCTTCGAGGATTACATGAGAGGAAAGTATGTGAAGCACTTCTAAATGGTGGTAAGCTGCAAGTGTGGGTGGTTCTTAGTTAGACCTTTATATGTAATGCCAAATGTCAAGTGTTTTGTTATTTGAAATATTATGTACTTTCATAATTATTTAAACCAACCCTAGGCTTTGAGAAGTAAAAAGGCACGTATTAAGTTAAAACAGCAATTCTGATAGCACAAATATTTAGCATAACCTTGGAAGGGGATCTATCATCCACTTGAGAAATGAAAAAATACCTCACACACAAACACATACACCCATTATACACAGAATTACAGATTTAATATAGTGTTAAAAAAATCAAACTTTCAAGTATTTGTGCTAAAAATGAAACAATGGCAGTCTATCTGTTCTGAGCTAAAAATATGTACATTTTAGTCTACTCATGCACGAAAAATGGTAAAATTCCCCCTCTGCATGACACACTACAAATACCTGTTTATTCTCTGTTGTGAGAACGCTTACATTTTACAAACTATTTCACAAACACCAATTCCAGTTGTCTCAATCTGATTTCAGATTTCCAGAAAAGATACAATGCAGGACAGGAAAAGCTGTACTATGAAAAAGTGGGATCTGGGATCTCAGTGTCCTGTCTGGTGTATAATGGGACGATTCCTGTGGAGAGCTCGTTTGTTCATTCTGACTTATTAAAATTTAATGCCTTTTTCTCACTCCAAAGAGCATTATTCTGAAGCCTGACTCGCTTATTTGAACATGATAATCTTCAACCCAGATGAAAGAGTTGACATGGGAAAAAACTTAGCAAAGTCATAACCGTTTGTCTTCCTATCATTCAGGGTATTCAACAGTAAACAGATGGAAACTCAAAAGTAATGTAATTGAGGATGCTTGAAGAAAGAGACTGTTTACAAAGGTTTAGGTGGGAGTGAGGGAAACTGTGTGGCATAGTAGAGCCACTCACACCCCCGGTTCATAAAGCATGAGGGGCAGAAGTAGTGTGGGACCCGGAAGGAGAGAGTACTGCAGGAGAGATGACACTGAGAGGCTTAGAGCCAGAGGACATAGCCCACCTGAGGGGCCAGGTCCAGAGGAGCCTGTCTTCCATGAATCTTCTGAGGGGCTCCCTACCACCTGAACTAGAAGGGGAACACAGCGTTAGACTATCCATAGCTGTCACCTGTACAGCTCAGCCTCCCGGGGAGAGGTGGGGAAGGCAGGTGAAGGATACTCAGCACAGCCTCTCATCATAGGTGGCCTAACGCAAAGCCCAGCACATGGTCAATGCATCAAAAACGAGTCAATTGAAAGTATAAATGACTTGTTAGTGATTTCAACTACACACAGTAGCATATTTTTTCATTTTTTCCTAGTCACTTCTGACTTTTGTGTAACAGATTGAATAAAATACCATGATTTCAAGAGTTTGATAAAAATGAATAATCTTACTCTCTCCACCTAATTTTATATACCCTTCATATTTCTATAGTGGTACTTACTGTCTTTTACCTTGTATGATAATTAATGAATAGTATCAGCTGTAACATTTTAAACTTGTTTTTCCCCTTGAGGATACACACACACACACATACATACTTTGTCTAGTACCAGGTCCTGAACATAGTTGCTTTCAATAAAGGTTCATAATCACATAAATTCAAATATAAGGACTGCTATGTCACATGATTTTAAATTTTATGTATTTAATTTAATGGCATTATTTGTTCTAAAACTCAGCAAACACCCGCTTTGTATCCAACACCGTGCTAAGCACAGATTCCAAGGATGAATAAGCAGAGCTCCTGTCCTCCCAGAGCTAATGTTTTGAGGAGAGAAATATCATTTAACAGCCGTGATATGACCCTTTGTGCTAGGGGAGTGCCAGGTAAGACTTCTGATATAGGACAGGGTGAAGGGTCGGAGAGGGAAGACCCAAGAGCAGCAATCCATATGATTCAAACATAGACAGTAGATTCCAGAGAATGAAATCAGCTATCTCAGAAAGAGTTTCCTAAAAATAGGATGCATTTTCTTCCAGCTTGGATTTTTATAACCTAAACCTTCTAATTAATATTCAAAAGGGAGCCTGGCTACCGAGTATACCCAGTAACTGCTGCCTGAATGGGAAGAAATTGAGAAGCAAAGGAATGAGAAGTTTCAAGGTGGTGGCTGTTGGTGACATGAAAACAGTATTAGCTTAAAGATCACCTCCCGAACCAAAGGAAGATTTGGTGCAGTAAGGAAGACAAAGTATGTCCAATTATTCAAAATTAGGGAGACAGAGGCATGACCTAGGAGTAATAACAACCCATTCACTGATTGCTGATGAGAATGAGTGTGGAGTAGGGAAGGGGCATCGTCTCTGCCTCTAATCTTCGTGGCTGGCTACTTTAGCAACTTTCTTCATCTATTTGTGGGTAAAAGCTTTACTCACAGGGTCTTAATCTGAGAAATGTGTACAATGTTATTGGTCTTGCAGGATTATTGGAAAGAGTAGCACAGAGGTAGACAACTTGGTTGGTGTACAATCGGTGTTTGCTCACTTTTACTGCAAGCTTATCTAACACTGCCCATTTCTACTTTGGGGGAGGAGTCAACAAATTCAGAACCCCACCACATCACCTCTCCTATTCAAGTTATTGGCGTGTAGCTTTTTCACTGCACTGAAGACCCTCCCCTCGCATCTTGAAGTGAATGTCATTAGACCAACGGCAATGTCTGAAGAGCCAAAATTCACAAATTCTACTCCATTTTTCTGCTTAATGACTCCAGAGAAATCCTAACCTATTGTCTTGGAAGGCAGCTCTAACTAGCCCAATGGTCCTTAAGAAACAGAGGGTATATCTATAGATCTGTGGAACAGGATTCCACATTTCTGGTTATCCCTGAAAGGCTTATCAGCTAAAATGAGAAAACACTTCCATATTTTGAAATTAGTGGCAATTTCAAAATGGCCACGTGGATTTTTTATTTTATTTTATTTTATTTTTGCCATACGGACTTTAAGATTGCTATTCCAGGTGACTTAAAGGCATTTCTCAGCATTTTCTCATATAGGTGGCAAACTTTTTGAATTTTTCAATTGTGCCTTGGCCCCAAAGCTCATATTTTTATTTTGATGCTAATTTTTCTACCAATTACATATTACTAAAATGTTAAAATTCTCATACATTTCTCATAAGAGATACTTGCCACAGTGAACCATTTCAGATAAGGATTTCTTTTCTATTTTAGGACATACTATCTATAGTTTGAAGAACATAAGTAGAGATAACTAATGCTTTCCTTAGGTAATATAGCCTTAAATGACTATATTTGAGACATTTTCACATTTTACTCCTGAGAATAACAGTGTCCTTAGATTGATAATTTGGCACTTACCCATTCTATCCTATTCTCAGTATTGTCAGAAATAATTCATTTCTTCCACTTAAATTATAAGAATGGCCATTAAAAACAATAGTGACCAATCTCTATATAACATTTATACAATATAACGAATGTACTAAAGTATATTCATAGATTCCAAAAAGGGAATTAGTAACTATCTGCTTTCTATTTCAGATTAAAATACATTATACTCCATTTCAGCACCATACAGGTCATTAATATGATCCAAATGACATGATTTAAATTTTAAAAAACTTCAAATAAGCAGGGACTCAAAGATTTCACTCATAAAAGTAAAAAAAGACAGATCATAGAGTAAAAACACTTCACCTCCTATATTTTAATTCATGTAATCATTAAAAATATGCATATTTTTAATTTACGAGACAGTTGTTTCTTAGACACGAAATATTCCCTTTCTGTGGAAAGCTTTTGCAATTCAGGTTCCTTAAGCTTTAAAAGAAATCAGAGGGCAGCAGAATCCAGGATGGCTCTGCAATTAATCATTCTGTGTCTGATTTCAAATTGTGTTTCTCATCGGGGAAAGAACCTCTACTTAATATGTTAAAGTTTTATACATTATTCACTGTCTCCAACTGCGTGGAATATTCAAAGCCCTGGGTATAATAAAATAACTGTGAGGAAAAACTTTTTCTTGATGATGAATATTGTAATCAAGAAGCAAAAAATGTATTCTGTACCTGTTTCTAAAACTATTAAGTAATACAACCTTGAGAAACAGCAACGAGAAGTATAATTTTTCAAGTAACTATCTAATTTATTTATTTATATTAAATCATAGCTGTGTACATTAATGCAGTCAGGGGTTATAGTGTACTGGTTCTGTATATAATCTGAAATATTGTATATTGAATCCTTCTAATGATCCAATTTAAACCAAAACCTACCATAGTATTTCTGTCTATATAGGATGTCTACATATATATTGTTTTTGGTTTTTGAGACAGAATCTCACTTTGTCACCCCTGGTAGAGTGCCATGGAATCTTTGGCTCATAGCAAACTCAAACTCTTGAGCTCAAGTGATCCTCCTGCTTCAGTATCCCAAGTAGCTGGGATTACAGGTGACCACCACAATACCCAGCTATTTTTAGAGATAGGGTCTCATTCTAGCTCAGGCTGGTTTTGAACTCACGAGCTCAGGCAATCCACCCACCTCGGCCTCCCAGACTGCTGGTATTACTACAGGCATGAGCCACTGCGCCCGGCCTTATTTCTGTATATTTTAATGGTGCAGGGAAATTTAAGGCATTTTTAACAATACCTATTGATCAAAATAGGTAGTGATTTTACTTTAAAATAAAAACAAATTGCCAGGCGTGGTGGCTCATGCCTATAACCCTAGCACTATGGGAGGCCGAGGCAGGTGGACTGCTTGGTCACTAAGTTTGAGACCAGCCTGAGCAAAAGTGAGACCCCCTATCTCTACTAAAAATAGGAAAAAAGCTGAGGCAAGAGGATTGCTTGAGCCCGAGTTGGAGGTTGCCGTGAGCTATGATGCCACAGCACTCTACCCAGAGTGATAGTTTGAGACTCAGTCTCGAAAAAAAGAAAAAATCAAAACAAACAGTTTTTCCTGATTAAAATATACTTTGGACTTGCTTGCCATATTAGGATTTAAAAATAAGAATGCTAAGTATCCTTTTCTGGCCAGTTTCTGCTTCCAGAGCACCTTTTCTCTTCTGCCGTCTCCTGACTCAATCTACTTATTTGCCTCTCTGCCTTTCCTATCTCCTTCAGCCACAATTCCTCCTCTGCTAACACAGCATATTTTATGACTTCTCACTTGTCAGCCTATACAGAGTGGTGTCCCAGCCTTCACAGTATCGCCAATAGAAGGCAGACAATTTTCTGTTATCGTGGGGTGTCCGATGCACCAGAGGATGACTAGCAGCATCTTGACCTCTATCCACTAGACGCTGGTAATTGACCACCACTCCCAGATGCGACAGCCAATTCTCTCCAGACATTGCCAAATGTCCTCTGGGGAACAAAATCGCCCTTGCTTGAGAACTACCAGATTAGCACAACTTGTATATATAATGTCATATTCACCTTTGACTACATTCCTCACTGTATGGGACTCAGTTCAGATAAAACTTGGTAATCCTCAGTAAAGGATCGCTTAATGTGTGTAGAATAAGATGGTGTTTTAGTCTTATATATGTTGCTAGAATAATAAACCTGTTACTCTTATAAATGGAACTCTCAGTTCCATGTAAAACATTAAGAAGACCTCTATATCCATTTGGGATTTATTTTCCAATGTTTGGAACAGAGAGAAAAAAAAAAGACAATGTGTTTACAACATGATAATCTTATCTGAACTCTGCAGTTTATCAATTTTCCAATGAAAGTCAATTATTTTTTCTTTTTCTTTCTTTCTTCCTTTTTTTTTTTTTTGTTTACTACTAGAGAAAGATGACACTTAAATCTATTCCAAAAAGAGAATGTAAAAAGAAGAATGCAGGGTAAAAATAGGAGGCAAAAGGGGAAGATAAAGTAGAGGGAGAAAAGAAAGAATAAATGATCAGGATACAATGGGCTTTCCCATCCTCATCAACTCATTTTTTAAAAAAGGTGAATTTAAATAAATTATTTTTAAAAAATACATCTTTTAACTCGAATATGGCAAAAATATTAAATTAAAAGTCATTGACATTTTCATTATATTTAATACTAGAGTTAATTTTCTAACTCAAACAGACAAGGAAAAAAATAGCAAAGAGAGGGTGGTGCTGGAAGCTCAAGGAGTAGGGCGCTGGCCCCATTTGCCAGAGGTGACAGGTTCAAACCCAACCCCAGCCAAAAAACTGCAATAAAATAAAATAAAATACAAACAGCACAGAGAGAATGAGATGAAAAAGGAAAATCTTTGAAAAAGAAAAGAAGAAAATGGAGTAAGGAGAGAATTTATGAGAATAAGAAAAGTCAAATATGAATTCTTTAAACATACATTTAGATTTCTAAAGGGTCACAAGATTCTTTTATGTACCATGTAGATTAAATGAGACTTCAATAATGAGTCAATGCAGTTTGAAGCAATTTCTGTGCAGAGCATGAACAAGAAACTACGGGAACAAAACAAAACTCTATGTTTGATTGATAAAAATGTAAATGAAAATGTGTAAGTTTTTTCCAACTAACACTTATTTACAAGTTGAATTTCATTAATTTGTTCTGTATGCTAATGTAAAAAAAATCAGAGAAAAAACCTGAGCAATGAAAGAAAATTTATTTAAGGTATTTAGCCTTTACATCTATCATGAAAGAGATATACACACAGTGGTTAAAAGGGTAAGTTGAGATCCAGGCTACTAGAATTAGAATCTGCCTCCCCTCTTTTTAGCCATGTGACCCTAGGTTTGGGTTCTCCCACAAGTAAAACTTCAGATAAGCATTCAAGAGTAAGTGGTCTGTCTGGGAAGGGATCTGAGGAGGTGAGAAAGGAGGGGATGGGGAAAAAGAAAATGTAAGGAAGAAACGTAAGGAAGTTAAAAAGAATATGTTATCAAGCCAGTCCTCTGAGGGGACTGGAGCCCCATCTCACAAGGAAACTGGAGTGACACTGTTTCTTTTATTATTCCTTTATAATCCATTCTGTCTTTCACTGGTTAAGATCCCCGGGCATTATCACTCCAGCTACACCTGCATGGGACTGAGCAAGTGTCCGTGGCTCATCAAGCAGGGTGGGAGATGTTTGCAGTAAGTGGTCTTAGCTATTAATACTTTATATTTGAATACCACAGCACCAGTATCCAAGTTAGAATAACCAAAATTAAACATAATAAAATTCATGGTAAATAAGTTCTAAGAAGTTCTAAGTCCTAGGAAATTATTTGTATAATTGCAACAGTATTTACATTGACAACAGTATTTACATTGACAAGTGAAACTCTGTTTGGTCATTTTGGACTCCATGTCACTAGGATAAAAGGTACAATAAGGGGATAAACTGACCCTGGTATTAATTGGAAATGGTCACTGTCAGGAAGAGCAGTGATGGAATCCAAGGGATGGAACCAAAAGGATGGAAGCCAAGTACCTCAATTTCAGCGTGACCACTGTCAAATATCTGTAGGATAGCATAACACCTTATGTAAATAAGATGCAAAGAATTAAACTTCTCTATATTTCTGCCAGGTAAAGAACCCTGATAGCTGAGCATTTGAGGTTGTTTTGAAATGACAGAAAACATAAACTAGACAGGAGAATTTAGAAGCCATAAGTATAAACCACAGCTTTAGGATCAGTTAAGAGAAATGAATATCATATCTTCTATCATATTTTTTCTGTTGTTTAAAAAATAGTCCTAAAATTCAGCTAATTTTCATTATATGTCTCCTGCTGTTCACAATTTTATAAAGAATATGAGGTTGGTGAGTAACTTTATT